>JAGDQP010019271.1:19598-35118 GCA_022664845.1 Lepisma saccharinum
TAACTTATCTCTAAAAACATGTACTTTCCCCGACAAATGGAAATCTGTCCTGGTTTGTCCTATCCCAAAATCTAATAATAGTAGAGACATTAATGACTTCAGGCCAATTGCAGTGTTACCAGCTTTTGCAAAAGTATTTGAACAGATCTTATGCAAGAGAATTAGTTATCATATTCAACCAGTTATCTCACCTAAGCAGCACGGTTTTGTTTCTAAGAAATCCACGGTAACAAACTTAGCAGTGTTACGGACTACATAACAAATTCCTTGGATGAAGGCAAACAAGTTGATGTGATTTATATTGAATTTGAGAAAGTATTTGACAGAGTTAATCACAATATATTAATGGAAAAATTAAATCACTATCACTTCTCACCTACTGTGATTAGGCTTATCTATTCGTACTTAACAAATCGCAAGCAATCAGTTGTCTATAAAGAATACAAATCAAATGATTATTCTGCACTCTCAGGAGTTCCTCAAGGTTCGAACCTAAGACCTTTATTATTACTTGTTTGTTAATGACCTTCCTGGTTATGTGCCTGATAATAAAAAATTGTTATTTGCAGATGACTTCAAAATATATACAAAAGTCAACTCTATCGGAGACTGCATAAGACTTCAGCAAAGCTTAGATAACATTGCAAACTGGTGTGCTATTAATCAACTTGCAGTCAACATAAGTAAATGTAAAGTATTATCATTTAATAGAAATAAAACCACTCATCAATTTGATTATTCCATTAATATAATTGTACTAAACAGACCTACTGTAGTTAAGGATCTTGGTGTCAGTTTTGACTCGAAATTGACTTTTACATACACGTTACAAATATAACAGTTAAGCCTTGAAAATACTAGGATTCGTAATTAGAACGGGAAGAGAGTTCAACAAAATATCAACATTGGAAAAATTTACTATGCTTATGTTCGCTCCAAGGTAGAATATGCTTCTTCTATTTGGAATCCATATCAATTGAAACATTGCCAATAATTAGAGAAGATCCAATCAAAATTTCTTAAATTCCTAAGTTTTAAGAAACTCGAATCTATCCTGCTTACGATAGTTACAATGCAGTCATTAAGAACTAATATTCAGAGCTTGGAACAAAGACGCAACATTGCTGAGCTGTTATTTCTTCAAACAATTGTTCAAAACAAGTTAGATTGTATGGATTTAGTTTCAATATTACAGTTTCGTGTCGTCTAAAACTCGCGTTAATAATACTGACCTCTTCCACTGTAAAAAGGCAAGAACCAATATCTTGATGAGATCACCAATCTGGAGAATTTGTACTATATATAACAAATTCTGTACAGTTCATAATGATCTGGACGTATGCTTTATGTTGCCTAAAGAATTTAGAGGTGCCATTGTCAATAACCTCTGTACAACTATTTTGTAAAGCTCAACACTATAATTAGGCCATTGCCTGTTGTGTTGTCACATAATAAATAATAATAATAATAGCCCATGTAATCGCATTTAAATTTTTTTACACGTATATTCTTATGCCATTTATTCTTATAGTGTAGCTTACAAAAAAAGAGGGAAACTTGGATGATACCGTGTACTGGACTCTGAGTCGTGGTAAGAAAGTGTGGGAAACGTTAGCCAATCAGAGTCGTTTCTTCAAACCTGGTCCAAGCTCTCGCTGTTGAGCACTGGCCACTGCAACACTTCGAGGTTGCACAGCTGTGATGAACAGGGGTAGGCTACTTGGTTCCTTCGGGACTTGTATTATATGTCTTTGAAATTCGAGCGACCGTTCAGAACACAGAAATCGCTTCTAATTTCGATTCTATCTCAAATTAGAAAATATGATTCGATTTGTTTTCATCTTGATTTAATTTCTTTCAGTCTATAGGACAGAGGGGTTTGATACTCTAAAGTTTCCTTCGATTAAGTAAGGATAGGGAAATTGAAATCTGAACCCATGAGAAGGGAAGAGAGACCAGGAGTACTCTCGTCAGTAAATTTGAATTAAACTTATTCCCATTGAAGGGAAGCGACGGCGGCCGTTTTGAAAAAAATAATGTGTATTTACCATGGAAGGCGCACAAGTAATTACTGACTTAAATTCAAGTTTTGTAAAGGTAAACTGAATCTGCCTCTACGGTGGAATTGTTGGTTATAAGTCTTTTGTGATGAAATTCCCTATTCTGAATGGCTGAGAGAGTATGTGTGATGGTGTGTGAAATTCTGTGTTAATAATTGGGACATAGAAAATAATATTTACGAACTAGCAGTGGTCGACAAATTTAACAATTCATTAGCACAATGTAACTTTAACTACAGAAAAATAGTTTTCTTCACACAAGTAGTAACTTTGTTTAACAACTTCTAACGTGTTTTACTATTTCATGTTGGTTTGTCAATGTTTGTGGTCCTATATAAAAAGGGGGGATTCCTTTTAAAAAAATAGTAAAAAATCAGAATTGCATTATGTTCACAATGTCAATGACAGATATTGAGCAATATCGATGATTGATGTCGAACGATATCGTTGACCGATATTGGCCAAGATGTTTACCATCCAATATGGGGCTCATGTCGTTGAACGATATCGATCGATATCGTAAAATCCAATATGCCCATATCGGGCGACGTGGATGTACTACTTGGGACGTGTCGGGTAACTGATTCAGAGGTCCAGCGATCGAATCCTGGTGTAGTTTCTTTTACATATTTTCTTTTAAAGAAAAATAATTCTTTCTTTTTTTTATGTATATACGGATTAGGAAATTTAATAAAAGTAATGGCCAAGGGTACGTGGAGGTTAGGTAAGCCAGGTACGGTTTTTTTTGTATTGCACACGCGATTTGCACAACGACATTGTTTCCATTTGGGCTCTCCTTAGAACATCGAAAAGAGGACAGAAATACTTTTGGATTCTCTATTCATGGAGGTAACATCAGCCCAGCAACTTGTCATAACAGGAGAGACGGTAACATAATATTTTTGGTGACATACTTAACCAAATGCAATTTCCGCGACTCTTAACGTTTCGGACAAGGTTCGATTTTTGTTTGGACAGGAGAGTGAATTTCTGGTCAATCCAAGACAGTTGGGAGCTCTGCATGGAGGACAACTAACAAGCAAACATACTGAAGCGACAGAAAAGAATTGTATATTTTTTCGTCCGTCATGATTAGAATCTCGAAGTATATGATCATGCAAATGTTAGCCTCTCGAGCGAAATTGGTTTGGAAAATGTCGATGATATAAAATTCAAATCCTGTCTGTGATGAAAAAGTGTGGAAATATTCTTAAATTGCTTACCGAAATGGATGGCAAATACACAGTAATGGATACAAGGTGGAAGGCGCTACCTGTTGAAGAGTATGTCCTTCGTGGCCGCCATCTTGAATCTCGATTGATTTTCTTAAATAGGAAGAGGGTAGTGTAATAGGTCATTCTAATCTAGAATTTTACGGAAAATACGTTTGTGAAATCAGTTTTGCCGAAAACGTATTGTGAGAGACAGGGTCTATGCCATTTCTATGTGGGTGATGATCAAGGTTGATTGATTTAAATCATGACTTAAATCGCGACTTAAATCAGGTGATTTTTTTAAAAATAATCAATGATTTAAATAAAAATATATATATATCTAAAACAGAAGTAGAAATAAAGTGCAGTATGTTTAATCATTCTGTGGTTTGAATCATACGTAAGCTTGAAATTTAGTCCTTATGTGATGTGATGTGAAATTTAGGCTCATATGATGTTAACCAGAACCAAAGTAATCGACATAGAATTTTAACGAACTATTTGATTAGTTTATTTCATATTACACGCGAAATTTTAGGGGAGAACGTAGGAACTCAATTCACATAAGTTTACATTATTTGTATTACAAATACTGTATGTTTATTTTGGTAATACATATGAAAACGAACACACAAGAAAGCAGAAAACCCAGTTTTTGTTTACACAACAAAAATGGTTGTTTCGTAACATTGCCTACTTTGTGTATTTGTATCAGATTATTTGATTTCTTCACAAATTTCTCAAAAACAATTTATACTCAATGGAAGTATAAAGTTTACCTATGTCTATGCTGAAGGATGAAAATGCAAAGCTGCGTATCCTCTATTGATTTGACTGCATTAAACAGCTCTCATTGAATTGAATTTTATCGAAAGCCTTAGGCAACTTTGGATCTGACCAAATGGATGATGATGGAAGAATTGGCGGAATGAAGAAAGTGGGAGGAAACAAGAGAACCTGTGCACATGGTTTTTTGTTCACCACAAAGACCACATGACACGAGCGGGGATCGGATCGAGGACCCCACGGACCAGAGGTGTGCGTTCTACTACTGAGCGACAGCGGCTCTAAAAAGTTCTCATACTTTATGGAATATTGTCACAGACTGTTCACAAATAGATAGTACAATTTTGAGGGCTGAAAATTTTAAATGAAATGAACTAAAATTGATCTTAGGAAACTTAAATACTAGAATATTTCGTTAGGAAGATGTAGCCTGGAGAAAAGAGGCAATCGCGATTATAAACATTTGAAATTGCTTAAGAAGAAAAAAAGACACGGAAGGAAAGCTGATGCGTAGAAACTATGTAAATTGTTTCTTTTTCGAAGTTAATTACGGTGCAATACTGTACTGATAAACAACGTAATCAAATAGAAGAAAATTATGTGATATCTTAGACACCCAAAGTTCATAGCAGAAAATATTGACATTTTACTTGTGGGCCTCAAAGCGAGCATTTATGTTAAGGAATTCATGGTTAGAAAAGATTTTTTTTTCTTATTTGAGAACATTTGTATTGTGCTGTGTCCGGAAATGACATATTGTAAAAGTCATAACATTTAAAACGATACAGAAAATAATAAAAACTCAAGCTGTGACCCGGGTTAACCCCACTCCCTCCTTTGGTATACAACTGTTAAAATTGTCCATAGACACTAACATTTTTGGTGGACTATAATATTGTGTCCGTAGGTTAGATTGTGACGCCTGTGGACTGCAGTATCATGTCCGAGAACTGAGTTATCACGTCTGTGGACAAAGGTTAC
The DNA here is from genome assembly GCA_022664845.1 of Lepisma saccharinum. NCBI lineage: Eukaryota > Metazoa > Arthropoda > Insecta > Zygentoma > Lepismatidae > Lepisma > Lepisma saccharinum. The sequence goes on from JAGDQP010019271.1 coordinate 24,640, forward strand.
CTAATAAGTGAAGACAAAGTATTGTTATATGATCTGGATCATGTTAACAGATTGCATTCCAGATCAGAGATGAAGAAAACTACGCACTGTTCATTTAAGATTCCTAGATTTTATTTTTTCAAACTCATATACTTAGCTAAGGACTTACACCCCGCAATGTCAGTTTCTGGTTCCCTTGACACCAAAAATTGGGATAATAAATTCTTTGCAGGTGCCAGAATATGTTCATGTCTAAGAACCAAAGATCTCTCTCGGTTCTAGTGACGGGCGGAAACTTTTTCATGGCCAAGCATTACCCCCAGGATAGTTTCTCAGTCTGTCTGTCTAACAATTCAATTTGACGAAACCTTTTTCGCTGGGGCCTAGAAGTGAGAAAATATAAAAATTGGGAATCTAGTTAAAACAGAATGTAAATATTTTGCTAATTAATTTTGAAATTTGATTTAAATTTTTTAATAAATTCCTGATCTAAATAACACTTGAATGCAATACGTCCGAGCTGAGCAAGCGAATTGAAAAATGATTTCTGTATATTTCTACAACAAAAGAGGGCAAGTTTTCTTTGCTAAGCAACGACAACTATCGGATGATGTTTGTTGACGTAAATTAATTGTTAACATTGTTTAACAAAGAAGAAGGTTTGTTTATCTTTGATTACTCTGTCTATTGTTAGTACAGGCTATTTTATTTTATAAACTCTTAACTCAGCGCACATAATATACAGGGACTATTACACATAACAATAATAATGATAATAATAAAGGTTTAAACAAAACGAAATTATGCTATGGCATGTTTTAATTCAATTTCCGTCGTATGACCTGATGAGAATCAAGGAACTATTACAAGGTGTAGACTCCTCGTGTGCAGATGCTAAATTCATATAATAATCGAGAATTTGTGTATTAAGGCCGCTTTAGACGAGAAAATTTCTCGTACGATAAATCTTAGCGAAAGCAGTTTGCCAGGGTAAAAAGAAAAAAAGTTATGGATTTATACCATAGCATCTTGCCCTATTGTAGCATTCTTGCTTTCATACTCTGGCACTACTGCTAATCGTAAGATTCATCGTAGCATAAATGCTGTCGTCTAAAGCGGCCTTTACATTTGAGACAGTGGTGTAGCCACACAAATTGTCGCGGAGGGCTCGTATTAGCTTGGTGGGGGAGCACCTCTACACATACTTCGTGTTTATCCAAAATAGTCCAACGCTTATTCAAACAACGTTTAGAGTCTACTGCATCTGAAATCGTCCATCTTGGTTGCTCGATCGCTTTAAGAAAAAAACAACATAAAAATAGTTCAAAACGGATTTATTTTTTATTTTTATACCAACTTATTTAATAATAGGCGACTATTTTTGTATTGCGGGGCCTAACAAAATTTGTTAGCAAATTTTAACGGAAAATATAATATCTGTGGACTGGCTTATCATACAATATTCAAACAAAAACCGTTCTTTCCAAAACATCTGTATTCAATCGAAGTGGTCAAAATGGCATCCAAATAGAAACAATTCCTGTTTTGAGGGCGCTTTTTCGCCCGGAAGGGATCGACCCTGTATATTAAAGCTGATTTCCTGTACACTATTACATATCAAAGTATTTTGAAAGTATGCAGAATATCTGCTGTTATATGCTTCCTTAATATATGATGATTTTTTGAATATCCCAAAATTCTCATTTTATGCATATTGGAGGCCCAATATCTGCAGTGGGACAAAATATAAAAATCTAAATTTTTCACATGTTATGCATTTATGTTAGGAAAAACTACGGTGAAAATTTCAACTTTGATATTCGAGTTTGAAGGAAGTTAGAGATTTGCAAATTGCGGATGAATAATGCTCGTGCGTGCTTTAGTAACTCGTATGAATGGTTCTTAAGAGAAACGTTCTTTACTGCCATCAGAATTACGATTTTACTACTGCAATGATAGTTGATATACTTAAGTTTTAAGAGATGCAGACATGGAGGCGCTTTACGCACGCACTGAAAAGTGGCAACGTTTTCCCAGAAGCTTGGTTGCACAAAGGAATGAAGACAGACAGAGAGGAAGTGCGGAGCAGCCATGGAACTAACTGAACAATGGATACAAAATAAGCTCCGTTAAAGGAAATTTCAAGATCTACTTTGCTAGGGTCGGTCGCCCGAATAGTTGCGGTCTAAATACGGACAAATTGGCTTCGAGTGTATTTAATTAAAATAGAATGAGACTTTGTAAGATGAGCATGAAATACACACTTAACGCTAATCATAGGTAACTGTTTATATTAGTATCTTCTCTGTTACAAAGGTCGGAGGATCCTTTGGTCATTAAGTTTCAATAGATTGGTGTTTCTAGAATATTGTTAGGCGATAACGAAGTTGATTGGGTAATTTTTACATGGGTTATTTGCACAGACAAAATAGTATTTCGTTTGTGTTTTACAAGGCTCAAGTATTGAGTAAATAATGCGATTATCTAATAGCACAATAGTTTTAAGTAATGGTGTTCTAGAAGCATCAGTTAAATGTCAATGAACTAAAGCTCCTCTGACCTCGCTAACAACGAGGGCGGTAATAAGTAAGTCCTGCAATAAATAAAATTGGTACATGTTCAAGAACCATTTTAGCGTGATAGTGCAAATACTGAGGACGTAGTTGAATACTCTAGGAACGATTTCTATTTGTGTGGAAGTCGAAACTTCTTTATAAATAGTTTGCTATGTCTTATTTGGAAGTAGGTTTTAAAATAATTAACAGTCAACAACTGATTAAATTAAAAGTACGGGTATTTAGGTAATTTTTAAAAGTGTGGTACGGACACGGGCAGAGCCTTTAAATTACGGACTGTCCGTACAAAATACGGACGTATGGTAACCCTATTTTTGAACACAATACTGTGAACGCTTCACAAAAGATGTTCACAAAACTATATCTGTAAATATATCATTTTTTACAGGATACGTTTCGTAAACTTTGCGCAATTGTTTGAGGATTTGTATCCAAAAATGTTCAACAATTTTCGTCTTCAGTCCTCCAACATATCTTCCATTACTTCAACACTGTTCTTCTAGGAAGTTGAGAGAACTTCCTTTCTTTGTTCTGAGTGAAGAGATTTCGATTCTTAAAACTTCTGCTTGAATTAGTGACATTCAAGCTTCTCATAAGCTTGCATGGGATGTGAGTATGTAATAATAACGTACTGCAGTATTTAGAAATTAATGTTTTCAATTACTTTTCCTTGATCTAATCTCACCCAGTTTCCGTGGTCACGTGGCTACTGATGTCGACCAAGCAAACTTATGTTTTATATTGTTTCTCACAGTTCCATCATATGAACGTCGGTATGGTACTTACAGGTACCTTGACTGCTATACTGCAAACACTATACCTTTATAGTGGGTAAAAATGCCGATTTTGTAGCCGATTTTTTGTAGGGAAATGATTAATAAAAAAAACGATGGTAAAATATGAATCCCTGTGCCAGTCACTACCTCTGAAAAGTAGGCGTATATCTGAGAATCAGTGACGAGCACAGGGATTCATATTTTACCTCCGTTTTTTCTTCATTCATCTATTCCCTCCCAAGAACTGGGAGGCAAAGAATCGCCCCTCTAAACCCAACCCTGGGTTCGCCACTACCTCTCAAAAATTGTGGCCACAAAATTTGGCATTTTGTACCCACAATTGAAAGGTACAGTTTTTAGGATATACAGTAATTTTTATTGTGCCCAATAATGTTTATACAAGGTATGGTGCACATGCGTCCGACGGTATGGAAGTAAATTGAATATTTGAAATAGGGTGGCAACACTGACGATAGCGGTGACTCGGACTACCTGTACGACCTATCCCAGTACCTAATGTATATGTATTCAAACTTTTATGTAATCAATTGATATGGATTTGTAAAAATACGAGACAGACGAATCCTCATTAATACAACTGATTTATTATACCTGCTATATTTTTTCACTGTTTAATTAAATATTATTGCATTTCTCCATCCATCAAGTTCAATGAAATTTAACTTCCCTTGAAGTAAAATCACTACGAAGATATTTGGTAATTTTTTTGGAAATTTTGTTTACAAAAACTTTGTATTTTATATGGGCCAGTCTAGTAACTTTGGACTTCGACCCGTCACAATTCTCTTTAGCTGTTAAAATCCACATCCATGCCCCTGCCTGGACTCGAACCCGGGACCAAGCCGATGACCTACCGCCGCAGACCGCTCGGCCGGCCGGAAATTTTGTTTAAGAACAATTGCGTAAGTTTGTTCTGTTCCATACTCAGCTATAACTTCGTTCGCACTAGTCTATAAGAAACCTAACCTTCATTAAAGATCCGAAGAAATATGTCGTATCTAGCGATAGCAGTGCCGGATCTAAGGGGGCACGTTTAGGGGGCGGCAAACAGCTAAAAATAAAAAATAAATGCTCCTTAAAAAAGGGAGTAAAATCGCATTTAAATTGAAATTGACCTAAAAGTGTCGAAAATTTCAATACTGGCGAGCTAAGAAATTTTTATTTGTGTTATTCCATATAACCTATCCTTCCTCGCTAAAATTCTAAACCGCGATTCAAGTCAGATAGGCAGGTCTACTGCCTTATTGAAGTTAGCAATAGCGATGCCACGACAGGCTCCAGAAAAGATGAAAAAAGTACACAACGTGATGCGAGACAATATTGTGACCGTCGCGTCGGCCGGGTTGTGTTGTTTGGCTACAAAACGATGGAAAGGGCAGCAAAATTTAACTTTGCTCCCCGTAGGCAGACTTTGTTGCAAGTTGGAAATGTTCAAAATGTCGGTTGTCCATATTAGACCTCATTAAATCAACAATGCCTCTCGCATTTTTCAACCAACATTTGCTGTGGATCTCTTTCTAATTCCTTTCCTTTCGTCAGTAATGAGTTCGTTATTTTGAATAAATTTAAATAAATAATTCTGTTGGATTTCAGACAAGTACATTTTGTTCGGGTGGTCTACTCCGGTTGAATGTTTATATACATGCATGTAGAAGAGGAAGTGTAAATTTTAGGATTTAAAAGTTTTGGCACTTATATCATTTCTAAAGTGGGTAAATTGTAAACATTGATATTAAACGAAAAGTCTTTCTTTTCGACAACTCCGCCCCCCCCCCCTATTTCTATTAAAAATGTCTTCCCTACAACATTGAACATCTGGTAACCATACCCCAGTATAGTTATCCTTGTACGTACTACTTGGCTAGGATTTGATAAATCCGGATTACGATTTTTTTTTTATAAAATCAGGTTTTAGAAATTCAGATTATTTGTCATGCCACTACACGGAAAATCGGAATCCTCGCTAGAGACCGCGATATAGTGCTTAACAATTACGTATAAAAATATTAAGTACACTTTTAAAACACTCATCTGTTGTATAATTTAATTAGAAAATAATGCAAATCAAACCCTATAACAGGACCTAATGAAAGTAGAAAGGAATGAATCAATTGTCAAAGTTTTATTTCATCGTTGTGAGTCTTACGATCAGTGGATTGTATTACTCCCCAAAGAAGCATTTCTATGAACAGATCTATATAAAATGTTTATAGAAACTAAATATCTAATCGTCATTAACACTTCCGCCCAGAATCTCCTTCCCTCCAGACTTCATTCGGACAATATAAAAACCCTTCGCCCAAGTTATGAGCTACGGCTTTCCTTTGTCATTGGATCAACTCCAATATTGGCTACCCATTTAACGATATATTAGCAAACCAAGAAGGGAGAGGGGAAGGTGGCAAACACGGAGGGGATAAGAGTTTCGTGTAAGACCTATCCAAGAGCTGTTCCGGTGCCTCTCTTTTCGGAAAGACCCACTATCATTAACTTGGCGCCACAATCTCGTTCCATGTGGGATCGCGTTGCTTGTATCCACAATATTTCATTTAGGCACGAAGCACACGCAGTCTTTATGGGATCTACAAGCCGTGGGGAAGGGGGACAGCAGTAATTCAACCTCCATCTTCCACGATGACGCTCTCATCCCCATCCCCCCCTCTCTTCTGTCTTTCTATTTCATGTTCCGAATTAATCCGTACAGATATACTACAAAGTCCAACATGATCCACAACCACCAAAGCATTTCCTTGTACCTATAGCGCAGAAATATTTAGTACAGACAAAATATTAATGTGTTTCATTTTACAAACGTAAATTTACGTCAATTTACAGCTCAATCACCAGGAAGAAATAATGAATAGGGAACTATTAGCAACAAAACTCAAGGTTTGTCACTGTTCACCTACATGCAGTAGGAGGTAGCACTCAATGAATTCTGGGGGTAAGCCGGGAGAGTTCCTCCAAAGGCAGAGATTTGTTGCATTTCCTTATATTCTGCATTTTTTTTAGCCACATCACACCAAAGGAACATGAATATCTAATGTTTATTGAGAAAACAAGCTACATAATTAACGCTTTCTCTAAATTAATTTCAGTTAAATACTTTCGAAGTTAGAGTTTTCATTGGCAATCATGATGACTTATCACAATAACTTATAACTATTTTAAACTGTTTCACTAAAAATTTAAAATAAAAACGTGATTTCTGAAGTTTCTTTATTTAAAGAAAAAAATCCACAGCTTTCTCAAAAGACTAAATTCTTTAATAACAAAAACAACTTAAAACTTAACAGTTTCGGAAGTATACCACTTCCTTCCTCAGACTACACTCTACAACTAAATATAGAAAAAAAATACTTAATCACTAAAGAAAGGAGAACTAATCTTTTCTTTCTTTCCACTAATCACGCGTCACTACTAAAGTTCACTTTTCTTGCCCTAGCACTGCCCTCCCCCGGGCAAGCGTGTCTGCTTTTCACCTGTCAAATTTGATGAGCCACAACATCACAGAACAACTTTTAACTGATAAATGTCGGAAACACCTTCTTAAAAATGTCTTTTCACGAAAACAAACCCTCCCTACACCGGCTTAAACCAAAGAGCTTAAAAATTCTATAAAAATATTTATAAAGTTCCTTCCCTTCTCACAAATTAAAAATACGAAGAATACAGCCCACATAGCAAAATGACGTCCCAGGGATATCTGACGGATCTCCTGGCAGGATATCGGGACGTCCGTAGGACGTCCTGTTTAAGTCCCGTTTACATCCATGGGACGTATAGTTATAATTAATTCATCGTATAACTATACGAAGGCATATCCTTCGTATAGTTATAATTAATTAAATAATAATAGTAGTAAGGTCGATTTAATTTATAGAAATTCCAGGTAGGTAATCCCGCACGGCCTTCCGGGGGACATCCAGAGGACCTCCATACGGGATGAACTGTTTGTATTGCCCACAGAGTTATCCCACGGACGTCCTTAGGACATCGCTATGGGAGCAGGATCATTCTGACGGTAATGGGATCTAAATGGGACGTCCACTGCTATGTGGGGAGGTAAATAAGAAATAAACTAAAATGGCAATTAAATCAAAATAAATAAATAAAAGTTATAAATATAAATATATAAGTATTAGATACCAACAAGATACTGGATATCATTAGAAGGAAGAAGATGAGATCGATAGCGGGCTCGTGACAAAGGGGGGTTATATATGAAGTGGTGTGTGGGATGTGTGATATGGTGTATGCGGATAAACCAAGAAGAGGCTGCAAGAACGTTTAAATCAACATAAGGATGATGTCTGATTAAGGAGAGACACTAATGCAATTTTCAAGCACGTCAGTGAAACGGGTCATGAAGTTAACTGGGAAGGGGCAACAATAGTGGAGCACCAATGTAGGCAATTCGTTAGAAAGTGGAAAGAAGCGAGAAGGATAAGAGTGGTAGTCGATAAGGCTATGAACTGGAACAGTGGATAAAGTATTAATGAAGAGCGGGAGGACATATTGCAAAAGGAAGAAGTGAGGAGAAAAAGGAGAGTAAGATGAGGACGCTAATCGGCAATTCTTATAGTAGTGTCTTAGAGAGCTTTAATTTTTATTTAATTTTATTTATTTATTTATTACTTATTTATTTATATTTATAACTTTTAATTATTTATTTTGATTTAATTGCCATTTTAGTTTATTTCTTATTTAATTATGTATTCTTCGTATTTTAAATTTGTGAGAAGGGAACGAACTTTATAAATATTTCTATTGAATTTTTAAGCTCTTTGGTTTAAGCCCGTGTAGGGAGGACTTGTTTCCGTGAAAAGAGATGTTTTTAAGAAGGTGTTTCCGGCAATTATCAGTTAAAAGTTGATTGTGATCTTGGGCTCATCAAATTGGACAGGAGAAAGGCAGGTACGCTGCTCGTCTGGGGAGGACAGCGCTAGGGGAAGAAAAGTGAGCTTTTAATTAGTAGTGACCCCTGATTGGAGGAAAGGAAAGGCGATCTTATTAAATAATTATGCAATATTCATGCTCACATAACTAGCACCCGCAGCACAGTATTGGTCCGATATCTTGTGCTGCTAGAGATTATTTCGTGGTCACCCTGTTTTTCTAAAATACCATAAGTAAAGCTCACACCTGGTTAAAAACGGTTACATAAATCAGGGTCCTTGAACTTAAGTTAGAAGTCAGTTTCTCTCTAGCTACTGTAATTTAGAGCTATAGTGCTTTGCAGAGAGAAATAATGAAAATAAAATAGAATGTTTCTTTCCTGATCCGCTGAAAACATACCAGTAAGTTATAGCAATACCAAGAAATTTGCTAATTAAAATGCTGAACGACTGAGATTAGAAGAAAACAAAGATGAGCAACTTGCTTCCCATTCTATGCGTCTCAATCACACCACATCAAACAGCTGGTTCATCTACAAAATTGGCAGAAGGCATTTTGCATGTTAAACATCTTACCATTTATGTTAGGTTAATAAGTTGGTCAATTTTCCAGCAATATTCATTGAGAAGCCGCTTCGAAGACTCAATTGCCTTCAACAAACAAGATTAACTTGTTTGTATCACAAAATTGTCACGTGCACTCCGCTCCATCACGGATCAACATTTGACTGATCTGTCGGAAGCTCTGGAACGCTGGGAATTCCTCTCTAAATTACATCCACACCATTCGCTTTCTTTAAACTTTTCCTTCACGCCAAATACAAAACAATGTTTAATATTGGTACACGGAGAATGCACCTGTTCTAGGAAAAGACATTGAAGACGTCGGGACAGTTGGATGCCTGATTCAGTGGCGGATTCAGAAAGAGGGCGCCCCAAAGAAAAATATTTTTTTTTTATTGCATTATCTCAATTTATATCAGAAAAAGGTTCGATTTGTTTCCGGATTAATCTAATTTATGTAGAAATATCAATTTTGGGGGATACCGGTGTCATATTCTATGAACAATATAAGGGAAAATATCATACCTTTGTACTTAATAAAATCACTATGTCCTTGGTTTATACCACTTACCCGCATGCACCCGCCCATCAGGAAAATTACCACTGGTGTACTTGCTACATTGTTTCCAAAAACATTCAATACTTTTAAAAGTAAATACAGTAGAAAGTTATTATATACTTTTGTAAAACACTTCTGAAACAAATGCTTTCTCACAAAGGCCTTGTAGGTGGAATTATTGACAATTGCGTTGGTAATTATTGGCAACAAGGGTAAGAGTACGCATCTAATTTGTTATGCTTTATCAAACCCGTAGTTTTAATTCATTTTACATGAAAACGTGCGTGTGGGCAGTGCTCGAAGTGGTGGTGGTGGTGGGTGGCACGCCGTGCCCTTACCTTTCTCATTTTGGATTTGGCGTACCTCTACCTTTTTATAAATAGGAGCTTATTGCCTTTACTTTCAATAGGTAATTGCCGCCTGCAACCGTTCTAACCCACTTTGAGCACTACGTGTGGATCATGTCTTTTAATGAGTCCGTGCACTTTGCAACTATACAGAATATCGTGCGTTTTGCGATCAATCTACTAATTTTAGATCGTTGACGTCTTAGACAGCCTATTTGATTAGTGTTAAAATATATTACATCTTAACAATGTATTCAACATCACTCGGTTGCTTGGAATTCTGAGGTACCCTAAGGTAACAGTTTCCGTTCTGAGAACCAACATTCAAAACTTAACCGGAAAGAAGGAATAATGACTCGAGTTTCCAAATATAGAACGAGCAATTAACGCAAAGAATTCGAAATAAGAAATCATCTCATGGATGGAATGAAAATGGATAAAATCTAACCTGACTTCAGCTAACCCGCCCTTGCTTGACATTAATTCATGTCTGTGCGTGACATTCGTATGGCTTTTAACGTTCCATACGAAGTTGGTTTACCACATCAACCTGTAGGCCTATGTGAAAATCCGAAAGTAATGAATTTCGATGTCTTCGAAAATGAATTCGCTTTTCTCTCAAACTACACTTAGCTGGTTCCTAAAATAAAAGTGGTAATCTAACTTAACTTTACCTAACCAGAAATATGTAACACACTTCTTCCTTGTATTAAAAGACAAACTAGTATGAATCTAGTCATTAGTGTCAACAGGTTCTAC
>JAGDQP010019272.1:0-17275 GCA_022664845.1 Lepisma saccharinum
ATATGTAAGCCATACACTTGCTTTGGTATTTAGATTGCAGATAAATTTTTAAATATTTGTAATCGAATGGTATATTCATAATGTGAAACTATGCATCCTCACAGTTAATTTCTAGATATAATGTTAGATATGCTGATAGTTGCACAGATCATGCGGTGTTCTTTACTCTCAGGTTTTGTAGCGTTGTAGATTTTATTTTAACTTCAGAAAATTTCTGCTTTTTAGTTCAAGGATAAAGATTATCAGCCGTATTCAGAGACGTTTTTTGGAGCAACTAACGCTGTGCTTGTGAGTGACTAACAGCTGACTAGTCGAAGTCGTATGCAGAAATTTTTGCGTGCTAGTAGCGCCTAAAGTTAGTTACGTACTAGTCGCATACTTAAACAATGGGAAGGCGTAGTTTTGTGTAGTACTAATGGCCTACTTGGAACTTTTGACGATAGAAAACAAGGAAAGAAAGATAAGTATTCTTAATAATTTGACGAAAGAGTGAATATATTTTCCTGCACAACACATTTCAATAAATTATAACACTAAAACCATCTTTTTAACGACGAAAATGATCCAAATACGTAGAACGCATGCTCATTTTACAATACCACTAAACTTGCCTGGTTTTAGCACCATATTCAAACTAGGCGCAAACAACCGATAACTCCCCATAGCAATATTACGGGAAATTGGATGCAGCATAAATGAGTATATTTCAATTCCTAACCATACAATTTTTCCCGATTTTTTTTGTGAAACACAATCTCTAATTCCCTCTTTGCGGACAACCCCTCACCATCTGTTCTCAAGCACCACAAGCCCGGGAAAAAATACTAAATATGGAGTGTGCTTCTATATGCTTTAATTTGTATAGAAAATTACTGCATTTTCAAATATCGCTCCTTTATAGAAGCTATAGCTCCTTCACGACATAGAAGTTTTGTTAAATCTTTGTGGAACACGTTCTGATATCCCCCCTTTGCTATGTCATGAAAGAGAGATAACTTTATTTGAATTCGTTTTTAAATGTAACAATTTGCTATTTAAATTTAAGCATTTAGAAGTATACCCCAAAAGTAGTAATTTTTTCCCGTTGCTTAAGAAGAGATTTTAATTTAAAATTTTATTTTAGTTAATCTTACTATAACTTTGTTTTACTTTTTACTTAAACCAAACTTTGAGCACTAAATTATTTCATTTAAATAAAATTTCATGTGGCTTAAAATTTCCAGAACTTTATTTTCTACTTAAATTAAACTTTGGGCAATTTAATTATTTTAATTAAATACAATTTTATGCGACTCAAATTAAATTTTCTATAACTTTATTTTTACTTAATCGACCTTTGTGCAACAATTATTTTCCTTAAATAAAATGCCATGTGGCTTAAATCTAAGTTTCTAAAACTTAACAAAATTTCATCTCATTGATTTTTGCTTGAATTAAATATATTCTGATTTAATATTTTTTTCGTAAATAAAGTAAATACGTTATTTATTTTGGTTACACAAAGTTTCATATAAATTAGATAAAATTTTGCGCAAGTTAATTATTTTTATGTGCAAACCTATAAGTTAATTTTTCTTCAGCACATTTGAAAATATTTTAATTTAATAATTGCATAGTACATTTATTTAATCAAAAAGTAAATTGTTTTATATTTAAATAAATTTCCTTTTAGGTTAATTATTTTACCCAAAGAAAAACATGTTAATCATATTTTGTTCAACTAATTTTATAAAACATTTATTATTTAATAATTATTAAATGCTTATATTTAAACAAAATTTTATCTAATTTATTTAAACTTTAATTAGCCGCGCGCGGAATTTTCTTCCACATTCACATATTTTCATTATTTATTTCTATATTTTCAATCTAAAACTTTTTAACTTTTCTCTTGCTGCCTTTTAACGCTCTGTTGTTATACGACAGTACAAATTTCAGTTGTTTTCCAAACCGTTAGTGATAATTCTTTATATCATATATATGATATATACTTTTTGAGTGGTGTGTATTTTAAGGAGAACAATTTTGCATGCGACTAAATAAGTTACCTTTCCTTCTAAAATGTGGACGTTTTATTTCATTTTATTGTTGTGCCGACAACAATTGAGCAATACGGTTACTACAAGACGTTTCACACAAACACACCACATGAAAACAAGACCAAATCTGCAATACCTGCCGAGAGAATTCAAATCAAGTCTTGAATAGTATGCATGAATACCAGATGGCACATCTACTTTGTCTGACCCAGTTCCAAATTCAGAACGTTGTACTTTCTGAACGAGAGCAAATGGGAAGACCAAATAGCCTTAAAATGTTAACAATAGTGCCAAGTGTTAAACATTTCTGTGAGGTTCACATAAAGTAACTATAACCTACTGAAAAGAATATGCTCATCAAGATAGAAAAGAGCTACATGAAGATGAGGATATCTAGGTTGTTTAGGATATGTAGGCAGATATGCAAGATTATCATTGATAAGGACGTTTCAAATTGAGTAAAGATATATTTCTTGTGATGTCTTGTATTCATGTAATTGTTCTCGATTTATAACAAAATATGTTGTTCATTATCTGAGTAATTATGTGTGACGTATTATTATATTTTTGTATGTAATCAATATTATAAAATAAATTTACACACCTATTAAATCAATATTTTAACCAAAATTTAATAATAAACAGAAAAAATATTGCATAAATATTACTAATTAATTTCTTTGCGGAACAAAATTCCGCGCGCGACTAATTATGAAACATTTTTCACGCGACTCATTAAGGGCTAAACCAGTTGTTTAAAGAGGTATTTAATTTTTTCAACGATTTTTTAAAACGGAATAATTTCATAACTACCAACTACTTTTATTTTAAAAAAAATGTTTAATTCAATTATTTTACCCAAACTAAAATTTATCAAAATTACTTATTTTTATATTTAAACAAAATTTCATCTAAATGTATAATTTAACTGAAAGAAAATCTCATCTAAATGTATTAATGAACATAAAGAAAATCTTATCTAACTGATTTGTATTACTTCAACAAGACTTATACTTACAGAAATAGAAGGAATCCAAGAATTTTTTTCTTATCTACTTATGTTATTTTTCTATTCTTCTAAAACAAAAATAATTCTTACTCTTTTAAAATAATATTTATCTTTCTATTGTAAACTATTTTTATTTTAGGGGTAAATAAAAATCAAGAAGTATAGACTACTAAGGAAATTATTTTATGTTCGTGTAAGAAAGCTAATACAGTAGTCATCGCGCAAATTAAAAGTTTACAATTTTATTTTTAACAAGTTTTCCACCATATTTGCACTCTGTAACTAACCAAAATCAAAGTTGAATACAATTTCTCACGGCGCAAGCAAGTTCTCACACGGTATACTGTAAGTAGAAGATTTTATTGATATTTAAATTTAATGTACTGAGGCAAAGACAACCTTGATCATTTAGAGTTTTACATTCTTTAGTTGAAACAACTTACGTATCCATTGTACTTTTACACTAACTTTACAAAAGAATACTTATCATCTTCAGATAGCTGCGTAATTAATCTACAGAATATGAGTAATTGTATAACCATTTGAATTATCCCATGGTAATCCGTGAAAATGTTCAGTTAAGCATTCACACTGTTCTTGATAACCTATTGGTAAATCTTTCATTCCACATGGAAACTTTATAATACCGTATAATGAAACATTACAGTGGTATCACTTAAAAAACACAAAATTCTCGTTCAATAAGCCGTGGTTGGAAATTTTAAAACCTTGCATATCAATGATATACTGTCGTGAGCAAAGTAAAGCTTTTATTGAGAAAATTGCTGTTCAATAATAGTTGGAATTAGCTGTGCAATAAATTTACTATCATAAATAAGTTTTCTACATTTTTGAAAAACACATTCATTGAAATAATTAAATGTCCCTGTATCTTATAAATCTCTTAGCAATCAGCGAATGTTTTATGATCATTTAAGTGATTCACTAAATGTTTCGATATAGCATAACCAATATCCCACTCATATATACATTGATATGTAAAATTTAAATTACATCCAGCAAATATAATTTGGATTATTTTATTTTGTAAATAAGTTTTCACTGTTTCTAATATGCAAGAGTCCACAATAAACAAGCCACTACAAAAGTACATTCAGTCATTGTAAGCAGTGTTTCTTCCACAGTAGCAGTTTAAAATGGAAAATCAGTATTATTCACGACCGTATAAAATATATTTTGTTATTAGTTTGTCACTTACCTCTTCCACTTTACGTGGAAGAAAGTTCTGGAAACCGTATTATAAATTCACCATAATTTTCATTTTTTCTTAGATAAGCACTGTAAATCTGCATAAAGTTACTAGGATTGAACACTGCATGTCATACGATCATTCCAGAATTCATTACGATCAGATTCTTCCAAGACTCAATTAAAGCAAACATGCACTAATTGGTTAGGAATGTTATAGAAGTATATTGATTCTCAAACTTTTCCAGTTACTGTAAATTCACACAGGGATCGTCACCTTTATCAGCATTAGAGAAAGCAAAGTTTGATTCTGAAAAAATCCTCACAAAAGGAATAACTTTCAGCAGCATTTGGATAAACAAAGTTTGGTTCGCAAGAAGTTTGCAAAGTCAATGAAGAAATAATTGTAGGAACTCCGTTCACTGAATTCAAAGTTACTGAAGATTGAATGGGACTTTAAAATCTAGTCAGCAAAGAAGGACTAGGAGATCTATGTTAAATGTTCGCTAATGCTAAGGGAGACCTATATTCAATGTATGTTCAGCTCCTTCAACAGCGAGATAAAACTGTCTGATGAGCAACTTTCCTCACATCACAAAATACTTTGCGAACATTTGTTGAACTGAAACAGGTTTACCTGTAAGTGTTACAAGTCTACTGCTGCTTCTACTGCTGAGAACCAATCACCATTTTCCTAGCCATGTTCATCAAATCTATCCTTTATTGTTAGTTCCTCACGTAGTTCCACTTTTTTGTTTCACAATAGAAAACGAAGTCTATATTCAAAATTTGATTTTAAATTATTTGATCCAGGATGAGCATTTACATAAAAATTAATTATCTAATCTATATTCTTTGGATTTAATAACTCAAGGTGAACAGTATCATTCAATAACTGACGACTATTCTGTTTACTTAACGGAGTTCCACGAATTAAATATTCCATACACTCGTGCTCAATTTTCTCCTTCTTCCAATAAGCACATACGGAACAGAGGAACACTTTTACTGTCCCAATTCCAAAAAGATTTTAGTATACACAGCTGATCAACCCATTTTGAATGACATCCACAAGAAAGCATCACGGACAACTGAAGTGGATTTACCAGTAAGTTAACAAACGTACTTTCACTAGCGTTTTGTGCCATGGTTATAGCAAGACTAAAGATTCAAACTTAAGTTCTCCAATAAACACCTGCTTAAAACATGTCCTATCTTGTTCCTACAATTTCAAGAAAAGCCATTGTTAAAAACAACTTGTCCAGGCTTTTCCCGTCAATTCCAGAAAAAGCTATTTTTCAAAATAACAAATCTCAGCTTGCCTTGAGCATCAAAATATGCGAAATATAAATAGTTGATTAAAATACTGAAATGTGAATCACACGCAATTAACTTCGACAACCGTAAAGTAATTCTATTCGCTGGTGTCTTCGACAAAACACCTTTCTTAAACAACATGTCCTAGCTTGTTCCTACAATTCCAGAAAAAGTTTCTTTGTTTAAAAAAACATGTCTTAGCTTCCCTTGAGTATCAAAAGATGCGAAAGAGTAAATAGTTTTTCAAATACTGAAATGTCAATCACAGGATATTATTCTCTTAAGTAAATGTCATTCTTAGAGTTCAGCTTGGTAGTAAACACCTGCGTGAAACAACTATTTATATCTTGCTCTTTCAATTTCAGGAAGAGCCTTTGTTCGAAATAACAAGTCCTAGTATGTTCCTTCTATTCTAAGAAAATAAATTAACAAGTCCCAACCTGTTCGGAGTTTTAACGAAGGGAAAAAAAGTAAATCCTATTGTTAAAATAAGGAAATGACAATCCCAGGGTTTGCTGTCAATCAATCTATTTTCCACCCGAAAGAAGGAAAATTCCAGTGGACACCTGCGTAAAGTAATAGGTTGCTGAGAAGTTTCTCGAAGAGATTTTGTTTTAAAAAAGTTCTATCTTGCTCCGCGTCGTGACGCACTTTACAATCCACCGCACATTTATAAACGTGCTTCGCAGTTGAACGTAAACACTATACTTACTAACTCATGGGACGTGTTCAGTTCTCGTTCGCAGGAGGCGGGCGCTCGCGTGGCTATGGCGGCGGCGGGCTTACAATGCCCGATCGCTTGCGGACAACATACAGCCCACCGTTGTAAGATTCTACAAGTTTCCCGGAAGAAAACTAAATGATAAATACATAAATATTTCCCCCAAAGTCAATAAAATAATCATTAAAGACCAACATTTAAGTTAGGTCATGTACCTAGTTTTGTTCCATGCCTCTATTGCATCTAAAAATGACCAAAAAAAACAGAAAATAAAAAAATGAATTAAATTCATATCAAAATAAATCAATTCCTAATAATCCTATCCCCACCAAACTTTTAGGTTACCTTCCTAAGCCTTTAACCATCGTTCCCCTAACAAACCAATCCTCGTAAAAGTACTGGAAACACACACACAAAATAAAAATGGCCGCAAATTTGATCAATAAAGTTTATATCAAATAATTCAGTTTCTATCTATGATATCCCCACTAAACGTTTAGGTGAGCACTGCCTATGTAAGAAGACACTTCAAAAGTTTCAGCCTCCGTGGTACAATAGAAGTGGGTATTTTTAAATTTAAAGATAGTTGTCTGTCTTCTACTCTGGGGGTATACATGGGTCTACTAGTACAATTTGAAGCCCTCAAAGATACCTTTATTTTGACAAGTTTTGCACCGGTGGTGAGACACGGGCATATGTTTACGAAGAAGAGAGCAATTATAAGTCTATGGAGTGGTATCATGCCTCCTCCCATCGGCCCAAATTTCAAGTGAAGAAGTGTCTAAAATTATTTGTCCAAAGCGACTTCGACAAGTGGGTCGAACCGTGGTAAAACTGTATCGTCACTGAGAGAGACTTCGTCGAGTAGTAAAAGCTTGTAGCTGAACAATTGCTCTACAAATGTGTGCAATTACATTTACTATTATTACAGAAATTATGGCCTAATAGGCATTACTTGGGATGTCCCTCGTAGATTTTGCCATTTACATAACATAATGTATTCTCGTAAACCATTTCCGTCTTCCAAATGATATATTTTTATTTACAAAAATCATTCACTACAATATAACTTTAATTATTCTGAACCATCACGTTTAGATCAAGATTCGCATAAAGTGTCTCTTTAGAGTACCTCTCAAGTTTATATCAAGCTTAGAGATACACTTCACACAATATTTGTTGCAACTACTGTACTTCCTCCAATGGGACAAAATAGCGCCACTTGTCGGGAGACTCACGAGGGAGTGAGTATATCTTCGCAAGCAACAGTGTTATTATATTATGATATGAGTGTTTACAGACAAATCTTTGTCAACTTTGAATAGGCTCATGGGCCCTTTTTTCCGGAGATCGGCTTAAATGAACAGCTATTGTTTGCTCAACAAGCGCTGAAAATTTCATTTTGATCTGGCAAGACTGTGCGAAGTTATACGTGCATTTGTATCACTATTACATCACTAACGTTTGAACCCTGAGCGTGTCGATAGCATTGCTTTAATTGTATCTGTGTTGCTATACGAGTTTTGTTCTGCTAGTAATGTATAGTGATGAAGAAATGATTAGAAGCGAACTGAATTCCAAAAAGAAAGTGAGTATCAAACGCGAGGTACATAAACGAAAACGTCAAAGTTCTATGAAAAAAGGACATTTTGCACACTACTACGAGACATTGTATTGTGTTAAAATGTTCAGTATATAAGACGATTTCGACGTTGCGTTTTGCTCCCAAGTTCTATTAAATATAAGTGGTACAAACTTTCATTGCGTTTTTCTCACACCCAGCATTTTGACTATAGGTCCTTGAGGGTTTATTGGCTCAGAGGCCATTTTTCCGGAGATCAGTTTCAATGAATCGCCATAGCTTAATGTACAATGTGTACAACTTTCATTCTACTGTGGCAGCTCTGCACGAAGTTATGCGTTTGTTTCTCTCCACATAACAACCGATATTTGTCATAGATTTTCTGTCCGACGCATTTGTGGGGACAAAACAAAAATCATCAGCATCAGCCAGTTTGATATGTGGTCCGCCCAAAGCTTCAATTTAAACATTCACCATATTTTTGCTCTGCTTGCACATATATATTTTCCTTCCATTCATAATATATTTGAACACATCGTATTTTGCCTTGTACTATAATTTGTCCGTTTATTTTGATTTTTGTGCATGATATTTTGTGTTCTTTGGAAAAAAGGGCCTATTGGGTAGAGTATTCATTATTTTTTCATCTGTGAAAATATGTATCCGCACATTTATTTGATACTTAATTTCTGACAGTGCTCACTATATCAGTCCCTTGTTCAATTCATGTTTTACTTAAAAATTCTATTCAGTAGAAGTAATACAAACTTTCACTTCCGTTTTTCTCAAAACCATCATTTTGCCTATAGGCCCTTTTTCCGGAGAACGCCTCAATTTGGAATTACTTTACTTTTTATAGGAAAACCTTAACTCTTACCTTGATTACAAACCTGACCGATAATCAACAAGTAAGATTCACTTATTTCAATTTTATCCTTTTCGATCGCACACTTCTTGGAGACATTTTGGATAAAATAGTACAAGAGCGGCAGCAGAAGCAAAGCAGTTATGACTGCAATCCAGAGATCATTACTCAGTCCCTCAAGGTAAGCTTCCCATGAATACACGAAATCTGGCTTACGGATGAATATTTTGTACCTGTGTATGAAATGAAAATAAATAAAATATAAAGTATGAATAGTATAATGCACACTGATTTAAATTGTTACAAATGGTTAAGACGTCCTGGAAGTTATTGCCATTGATACGATCAAATCAAATTGATTATGTAACTCGTTTCATTATCATTTTACCAGATTTAATCAACCTTAATTATAGTTTGATCAATTAACGTAGCTGAGAAATGGAAGGGAATATGGTAGGGGAAGAACTTCCACTACGTCTCCCCCTCCCTTAAGCTGATAAATTTAAATAAATGACGGTAATTATTTGATCAGATAAATTAACGTTAACTACCATCTGATTAATTACTTCTTCTGAGAAATAAAATGAAAAGTGGTAGGGTGTGCTAACTTCCAATTGTGGAGCTAGTTCTCTTCACTGCTCAAACGTTAATTAAATTCGATCAACCTATGATCAAAAGGTTACAATCATCAATTTGGTTTTAACGGATTAAGAGCGTAGTTGGAAGCTATAGCACACAGCATTATATTTTTCTTGCAATCTGAACGTTGACAAGAAAGAAAACCACACAAACATGACTGTAACCTGAAGTATCCCAGTCCCTGTACTGGGAGCCCTGTAAAAAATGTTGTTCTTATTTGTCTAACTGGTACAATCGTGTTGTACAGTTATCAAGAAAATAGAAAAGCTTGGGTAGGCATTACCATAACCTGGAATAAGATTTAAAAATAACATTTTCCAAAATGGACCCCGTAAAATTAAACTAAGGTGCATCTCGGCTCCTAGAGGACATAAAGAAAAAGTTTTAGTGTCAAAATATGTGTTTTTGAGTTTAAGAAGTTCAAGAAGTATACAGATTATATACAGTTTTGTTTTAGTTATTGTAGATTCACTAAAAGGGGAGAAATAATTTGTGATATTTTACATATTCGAAAGTCAGACTTGAATAAAATGAAATGTTCTTGTTTATAGGCTGGATAAACAAATACTAACTTTGAGCAAAATCAATCAATAAATAAAATAAATATAAAAGGATAAAGTAAGAATAAAAATTAAAAAATCACATGTAACTCCATGATTACCTTTTGCATTTTTTCACACATTCAATACTCTGTGGAATCCACATACTGTAAAAAGCATTTGAACTTACTTGTAACGCAATATAGGCCTATACATAAGCACTGTAAATGTAAGAGAATAGTCATCTTATTAGACATTGTTCAGACTTTTACATACCACTTGATGTTTCGTATCATCCAAAGCCAATTGGATCAAGAGATTCCTCGAAGTGTTCTTTGGAGAGAGTGAAGAACATCCTAAGAAATAATAGCACCTTCTTAAAAGGATGAAGTTCTGATATACTATGTGTCATAATATATAGTGAATACCGAACATCATCAAAGGTCTTACCCTTCGTTAATAAATATATAACCTTAACAAGATATCCCACTGCCTGGCCAAGTGACTTCTGATAAGACCTAGTCTCAGCAAATTCAAGTAGCATCTTTCTTGTGATGATTTTAAGGCTGATACTTTTGTACCTATTTTACTAGTCACAAGACCTTGAGAAGAACACTTGAAGAATATCCAAGGCGTTTTGCTAATTCATGAGGGTGTATATATCGTGCTATATCTTCTACTTTTACTTTAATGGACATTTCTTCTGAACCGTTTGTAAATAGCTGAAAGACGAACCGAAGTAGTAATGCAACAACATCACTATCATTTGATAAAACTGTGACACCACATTTAACTTCTGATTCAATGGCATTGAGAACATGACTTATGATTCTAGCATTAGCTTCTTTCACACATGCATTTAAATTAAAACAGGTCTCAACTGCACGATTTCTAACGACAAGCGCGTCTCTGTTACCATTGCTTTCTGCAAAGGTTCCAGTTAGTACTGTAGCTATGTTTTCTTCTTTGCCTGTGCAATGAAAAAGTTACAGCCTGGCATTCGAAGCATCTCCTTGCTTTTGTTTGAAGAGAAAATCTGTCCATTTGAACAGGAATGTCGGTATCACATTCAATAGTCATCATATTAACCGAAACATTTGTTTTCCTTCTTTCTATTTCTCCTTTATTTATTGAATGCTCAATATAAGTATCAAACATAAAATCAACTCCTTTGTTGAAACTGATGCATTTACCCACACTTTCACAAATACATTCTTGAACGTCTGCATATCCTTTGTACTTATTTGACTAAGCTTTGACATGAAGTCCACAACAAAAGCTGTTTCAAGAGCTTTGAGCTGTTGGAAGCCGGAGTCCATTGATTCCAATTGTCTCACAAGTTCAGTTAATAGTACATGCTTTACAGGCTTTGTAGGAAAGCCATTATCATCAAACAGCATCTGAGGTGGCAGTATATCATACCGCAAGATATCCTTCATTTTCTGGCATAATTTACTATATCTATACTTCTTTCAACTGAAGTGACATCCTCATTCAGTTTACGCAATGAAAAATATGATTCTTCATGATCACAATTGTTCATAGTAGCTACAGTGAAGTTGCTCTTATTACCAGGTGTATAAGCTTAAATCCGCTGTTTTGTAGTGAGCAAAACACATGGTGTGTTCATAGAAAGCACAAAGCAAGTTATTCAAAGTACTTTCCCTCACTAGCTACGTATGTTACCCACATGTCGGGAAATTTGTGGATATCACGCCAAAAAATATCCTGCCTTTTCAACGCAAGAGGACGTGAAAATGGCCTGACTCATCAAGCCATTTTCGGACGTCTGCATACGAATCGAAGTGCTGCTCAGCGAGGACGTGGCCCATCGACGCAAACAGATGGTAGTCTGTAAGGGCCAAATCTGGTGAATAATCGGGATCTCCCACTTAAGTGTGTCCAATTAGTTTTGGACCACTTTTGACGTGTGTGATGGGACGTTGTCATGGAGGAATATCAGCTTGTCATGTCTTTGATGATACTCCGGCCTTTTTTCACACAGAGCACGGTGCACGTTGATCAGTTGTTGGTGGTAGTGGTGGGCATTGACAGTTTGACCCGGTTGCAACAGCTCAAAGTAGACGATACCCTGTTGGTCCCACCAAACACACAGCATCGTCTTCCGTCCGAAGCGATTTGGTTTCGAGGAAGATGTTGATGGTTGGCCGGGATGAACCCACGATTTTTGGCATTTCGGATTCGCGAAATATATCCACTTTTCATCGCCCGTCACAATCCGATGCAGGAACGACTTTCTTCTTTGTCTGGCGAGCAACATTTCGAATGTGTGTTGTCGTCTCTCCAGCTGCCGATCGGTCAATTCATGCGGCACCCATTTTCCGATCCTCTGAACCTTTCCCATGGCAAGTAGACGCATGGCAATGGCTGTTTGAGTAACGCCCAATTGTTCGGCAAGCATTTGTTGCGATTGGGTATCGTCCTCGTCCAACAGCGCCTGCAATTGATGGTCCTCAAACTTCCTGAGCCGATTTTCACGCTTCTTGTCACTCAGGTCAAAATTGCCGTCTTTGAACCGACGAAACCAATCTCGGCATGTTGTTTCCGATAAAGCACTGTCACCATAGGCCTCCACAAGCATTCGATGCGCGTCGGCAGCCGATTTCTTCAAATGGGAGCAGAAAAGCAGCGCTTCCCGCATATGCTCTTTTTCTGGCACAAAATTAGCCATGCTTACCAACGGAACACTGTGTGTTGTTGTCTGCACTTGCTGATTATGTGCACTGATTCGTGTTGCTAGAGGTCCAACTCATCCACACAATAGGTCTGGCGTGTCCATGGTAGCTTCATAGGCTCACGAACACCATCTATGGGCAAACAGCGGATTTAAGCTCATACACCTTGTAAAATGATAAGGTATTGGTGTATTTCCATCTTTACTTGCTTCAGTGGCATATGCTGCTAAGTGTTGTCTTCTCCTGATGACTTCATTGTAGCTTATCGAAACTAATGCTTTGTTCATGTACGTAATCAAATTTCCATTTTTATATTTGTCGTATATTGTATGATCAATAATTAAATGTAAAGCTGTTTCTTTCTTTTCACGATGAAGAGAATAATATAATTTTTGAAATAACGCCTTTTTAGAAACAGACATTTTTTTTCACTATAATACATTCTTCCTCAGCGTGGATGACCTTTTCTGATGAATCTTGCTTTGACTCATCTATGTCATGAGGGTAAGTGCTTACTCGAACTAATTTCCCTTGCTAATGGTAAAAAGTGTTGACAAGAATGTTATTATTTCATTTGGAATAGAGGTAGGTCTCCACGAACATTTCAGCTCCTCTGTATCACAAAAAACTATCTTCTAAGGCTAAAGTTTACTTCTTTTAAAGATTCTGTAATATCCTTGCAGTGGATTGATAACGTTTACTTTTCGAACACGACGAATAATTTTGTCAATCCAAGGGTTGAGGAATACATTAGCAAGGATTCATTTTTTGCTCCTTGCTGAACTAAAACATATATCTTGTTCGTAATATCTTTGGAGTCTAATTTTAACTTCATTGTTCTTTGTTATTTTTACTTCACCTTCTTTCTTCGTCATATCACGAGTCTCAAACAGTGTGAATCCACATTTATCTTTAAGCATAGAACCAATAACTTAATTCACATTTCGAAACAACCCTTTTTTTGAAAAAAATTACTTTTGATCCTAATGATCTTTAGACTTTTGATCTTGATCTTAGTAATACTATGTTCATACCTTTTAAATAACTTTCCACACATGCTTTGTGATATATTATATCAGCACCTAACTTATAGAAGGTAAGTTCAAGTCAGCTATGAGAGTGTACACTGCATCTTAAAAGTAAAGCACTGAATTTAAAATATTTTTCGCTCTTCCTCATATACTTATTCAAACTTTCCTCACAGGCCATTGAGACTTTGTTCTCCTTAAATTATACAGGATTGGTGTGTTGGTGGAATGAATGAAGAAGGAGGTGCTCGTGCTGATACTGAAAATCTAGTTTTGTGTATAACACCCTCATTCTCAAATGCATCTACTATAGTTTGTCCCTCAACTCATATTTTAGCTAATTTATCAAGAGATCCTTTCTCAAAGTAATACTCGTTAAACACATGAGAAACAAAGTCATTATTTGTAGCTACGTGAACTCTCATCGAAACTACGTCAAATCTGATATCAGCTGCTTCTCGTATTCGTTTTCTACCATTTTCACTTGTTATAACTGTTCTATTACAGTCTGTTTTGTGATAAATAATACACTTCTTGAGGCCCAATGAAGCATCTGGTCCTGTTACACACAGAGATGCTGGTTTTGTTCTATATTCCTGTTTAGAAACCATTTTCTTTATTTTTAAAACACACATGTAACTGAGAAATTTAAATAGTATTCATATAATATATTAAGGGAGAAATTGGTAGCAACGGACACTTTTTGTTTTTGTCGATTAATAAAAATCTGAAATACGGAATATGAACATTTATGCATTTATAAAACCTCATGACATCAGTGTACAGATTGTGCATCAAATAGAGTTATAGCAATATATCTGTTACAAGTTAGACGCTGTGAAAACAAAGCATGAGTTTGTCCGTGGCTACCAACTAGGCCCAGTAGCCCCGAACGAAGCAAAATAAATTATATGTACAAAGAACGATACGTCAACGTAAGAAAAGAAAATCTAATTTATTACAACCAGCTACGCTGTAGATATTACAAGATATTTCTAGCTAACAGTTTCTTCATTTAACATGGTAATTGCTGTTAAAGGTATTATAATAATTGGAAGATTATTAGACTATCCTAGAAAGATAATTTGCACGATAATCATTTAAAACCCAGTGGAATAAACCAAGTTACTACAGCTGCATGTTATAATTGTTATGAATTAGCCCATATAAAGGACATTCGTAGGCCTATTGTAACGTTTGCTTACGTTCCAGCTCCAGGTGTTCAGGTTTCTGTGGTTGATGTTGGCAAAGTAGTCAGCGCAATACTTATTACAGTGAAGTATTATATCAAATGGAACTAATACAGTGGTTTTACGTAAACGACGGTGATGAAGAATAATGATTTCACACTGCCGAGGCACACAAAAACACTGTTCAGATACTAACAATGTGTACAAAAATGTAATAAATACAATTAATAATAATGCCAATATATATTTTATTCATGAGAACACTATTGCTATAAATATTAACCAAACAAGATAATGGGTATTTCAATTATATCAAAACTCAAATCCTGAGATATAATACAACTTTAATTTTGAGTGAATAACGTTACTGTAAAACCCTGTATTTTTACTGAATATAACATTTGAAAAAGATGACAAAGTAAGCATCCGAAAAAAGTACTTCAATATGATCTAAACATACAACACCACAAATTGGCACTGTGCTATTATCTCAACTTTCCTCTTTTTCACGCTCGATGAGGCCATGCACAAACTTGAGACAACTACCAATACGATGGCACATACATAACGTTATCCTCATTGTCATATATCAGATTACAAAGTGAAGAACAGTATTACATAATAATATGTCTGATGATTTAACGTAAACCGCAGATATTATTGATGACTGCGCAGACTATTCCTCAACCATACGTATAATTGTACTTAATCTCTTTGTTCACATAAATGCAAGGTTACAAAAATTGAAGGTCATTGAATACAATATATAATTATCTTTTGTTAAAGGGATAGTGTTTTTATATTTAAAAATATTTTGAAAAAGCTAATTATTGAATACAATTTTAAATCAGTTGATCGGTTTGAAGTGAGATTTAACATTTTAATAATCATTGTTTTCTGATGTGAATAATTACGTGTTATAGAGTTTGCAAATATTAAAGTTTCGTTTGAAATAGTGTCATATCGATATAGTGATTATGTGATTGAGATCAACTACTTGTAAGAGTTGAGTATGTGTAATAAATATTAGATCTTTGGTGGTCAACATCTCTGAAAATAATCTATGGTTCTTAATGTTAGATTAGTCTATCTATCGAGATATAATATAACTTGATAGTAGTCTTCGGAGGATAACCGTGCATTTTTAGTGACGCAGATGATATAGGATTCAGAGAATAATAATTGATCAAGAGACGATTCACATGGAGCGAAATAATCAGGTTGTAAAAGTTGCAATAAACTGTGATAATTTTAGCACAGTATTTGAAGTGGATACTGGTGCTGCCTTGACAGTAATAGATAAAATTTACTATGATAAATGTTTCAAGCATTTGAGGCTTAAGAAAATAAGTTGTAATCTAAAAGCAGAGGGAGATCAAAAGTTAAAATTGTTGTGTCAGTTTTATATTTAGTATCAGTAAAAGATCGATGGGTAGTGTTACCTATAATAGTAATACAAGAACCACTTAAACAGCCAATATTAGGTAGAAAATAGATGGATAGATTGTGGCCTTATTGGTGGACTACAGTTTTTGGTATGAAACAGAAAGTGGAAATCAATACTCTACAGGATAGTATCAATTTGAAAGCTTAATTAACGGAACGGATACGATATGATTTCAAGAAGATTTTTCAAGAAGATATCGATGTTCCGATAAAGAATTATTTAGTTCATATACCGGTGAAGGAGAATGCAGTTCTCATTTTTCGGCGAGCGTATGAGGTTCCATATCAACTTCGAGATAAGGTGGAACAAGAATATAAAAGTTTACAAAAACAAGGTGTTTTAGTTCCTATAGAGTATTCGGAATGGGATTCACCATTAGTGACTGTGAAAAAAAGAATAATGACGTTAGACTATGTTTAGATTTAAAAACCACGCTTACAAGGTGACGGAGAAAGTACCCTATCCCCTTTCACGTATAGATGACATTCTGAATAAGTTAAATGGGGTAAAGTGTTTTGTAACACTTGACTTGAGACAAGCATATCTTCAATTGGAGGTCCCAAAAGTATCTATGTATCAATACACCCTGAGGTGCTATTTCTTCAGAAATGCTTATCTTTTGGGTTACATAGTTCTGCCCAGATTTTTCAACGTTTTGTGGATAAGACAATCAGTTACTTGGATGATGTTTTCATATCTGATAGTGATGAGCAAGATTGTTTAGAAACATTGACGTGATGGTAGTAATGTATTAAGATTGATATCAACTTAAGTGGTCAATTTGAACATGGTGTAGTTCTTTTGTTTTTGGCCACTAGATGTTTATAAATACTTCGATCGCCGCGCGTCCGTCTGAGCTTTTTCCAAACTACATAGTCAATAGTGTAGTTCTCTTCAGGAAACAATTTCTTAAAACTTTATTGTGTGAGGGAAAACCGTAAAACCTTCCCTGCGGCGCTGGTATTGTATGGAATGGGGGTGAACCGGTCTTTCT
>JAGDQP010019272.1:17375-35116 GCA_022664845.1 Lepisma saccharinum
AAGAAACTAAAAGTTGGACACGACTCAAAAACAGCTGGATCAGCAATATAGCATTTATAAACGAGAGTTGTGGTATACTTTCTTGAGGTACATAGGCGCCGAGATTTTGTTTTGGGAGGGGGTTGGCGGAGGGCAAGACACTTTTGACCGCCCAATATTTTCATTTTTACGTACATACCCGACTCTAACATACGTACACGTATACATAATGTGCATTCGTCAATCAAACGTTCCATAGATGTTGTGGGTAAAACTCTGAAAATGATTACTTAAAAGATATGGTTTACGTCATTATTTGTCGAGATATAACGTTATTTATGACGATGCTGTTATCATTTCTGACGATTCTATCTCCGAAATTACGCTCGTTTATATATTTTTTCGTTTTTATATTTTTTATCTTCTGAAACTTTTAGTTTCATAAGAACCTTTTGATACTAGACTATAGACTAACAATTCTTTTCCACTCTTTACACTATAAAGAATACGCAAGAAACGATGAATATTTGACGCGTGTCACTGTAAAGAATGAGATACAAACGTAACATTTAACTCTCACTTGCTTATTTTAGGTATGGTACCGAGACCGAGCCTAAGGTTCAGGAATCGAGACGAGACCTAGAATACATGCATTGATACTTACTCGAGATGAGACCAAGACCGAGACTTATCCATCGAGACTAGACCGAGATTATAAGCTGTATTGCATGAATGTCGATAATATTAATTTAATGCTTTTGTTGATGTTGTTTTATACTAGAAGAAGTCTTGTGACAGTTAGTTTCATTTTGATGAATTTTTTTAACATGCTATATTGTAGTTTAAAAATATGACTATAATAGTCAAGTTATCAATGCCAAACTAATTTTTGTTATCTTTCAATAATAATATAAAAGTGTTTTAGATTGATTCGGAGACGGAGAAATACAGACATGTATTTTTCTGCGAATGTTAATCCCCACGCTTTTTCCCTGCTGATAGTCTTTTACTTCTGTTGATTCTTACATCAGGATCTGCTAGACTGATCCCATAAAGACTGTAAAGCATACGTCAAGAAGCCAAACTGTCTATAATAAAGATCTTTTCTAACACCATTTACTAATTATATTTTTAAAAATTAAAAGACATTTGCAATACTAACCTATCGGTACCTTAGTAAAGATGGAGATAAAACATATCTCTATGTATACGGAAACAAGAAAATCGGAGCTCACTTGCAGGACACCTCAGCTATCTTCGTAGCCCTGGTAGTTCCTGATTTGAAAATTATCGACAGACAGACATAGCGATTGTACAAGGCTTCCCAGCACTTGTTGCTGATTCCTAAATGTTGTATAAAGTTTCCCTTAGGAAGCTCTTACTTTATGCGAAGGAAATTCTGCACAATTGATCACTTAAATATGCCTGTACATTCGATAAAAACAGCGACTTATTTGAAATACCAATGTGCTTATTTGCGTTTATAAGATTCGCAATGCGCTATTTGAAAGTAGCGCCTACTTAGAACACACTTCATTCTTCTCTTTTTGCTTTAATGTACGGACGTGCAGCAATAATCCATACTTATGAATTTGTTCTTTTAATCAGTCGAGAGCAGTATTATAAAATAATTGATTCATGTGGCCATGAAGTTCGATAAATGCTATTTTCACTTTCTTTGTATTTGTTATTTCTTTGACCAAAATTTCACAATAAGGAAAATTTTTGTCACGTACTGTCGTTTCACTGTAATGGAGTGAAACTCAGACAGAGACTTTTCGTATGATTATCTGGATATCTTTCGTTTTCAATTCTGCGCATGCGCAGAATTAGAAAAGAATTAGCTGCCACCATTTTGTCACTTCTTATCTTGGTAGAAATGTGAAATATTTTGAGTGAATGGGCATTACAAACTCTAAATGACGATTACATAAATGATTAAAATGTGGTGTAGGTCGTGCGATCAACTTCTTCGGGATTCAGGCAACACAATTTTAACACTCTAAACAGTTTTATTTTAACTGGAAATTTAGAGCTGTCAGTACGGCGCTGGATTTTCGACTAAAGTATTCTGTTCAAATCTTTAGACTTCCTTTCTTTTTGCTCCCAACATTCCTGAGACCTGTATGACTAATTCCTTTTATTAGCCAGATTACTGAAAAACTCCATGTAACTATGGTTGACTGGCTTTTCTCAGGAAAATATTAACAGTGTATGTTCATGTATTGATATAAATCTGGTAGAAAATTTCGACTGAAATGTATTTTCTTTTTAATTTTTAAAGTAACAGTTATTTAGTTATTTAGAAAATTTCGACTAAAATGTATTTTCTTTTTAATTTTTAACGTAACAGTTAAATACAATTTACAAATAGCAAAACTTAAATGTTACGTATACCAATTTCGCAATTCGTGGTATAACATGGATCCGTTTCCGTAATAGAAATATTTTCATCTAGCTCGTTTATTCATATTCTATATACCCTAACTAGAGCTTCATATTATTTTAAAATTGTAATGATTTTTTCTCTCTAATTCAGAGCATTATTCCAAATTTAAACCCCAAATTAACAATTTAACAAACTACGTTAATTTCATATTAATATTCTTGTTCTTGTACTGAGATCGGAAAGGCTGTGTACCCGTTTCAAACAAGTTAAGGGACGGTAAATTTTTGGTCTATCGTCTTTTGAGACTCTCGAGATGAGACCGAGACTAACGTGTCGAGACTCGAGGCCGAGACGAGTTCAAACTCGTATAGATCATCCAGATTGGATAAAAGTATTTGTAACTCCGGAGATGAGGGTATCACCTCCACCTATAGTAACCTTCAACAGAGAAACTACTAGGACTATGAAGATGGTTGAGGTGTCGTTGGTAAGGTATCAACGAGGCGAGTAGTTCAAACCCGTTTAGATCATTTAAATTGAATGAGTGTGTCCGGAGAAATGAGGTATCCAGTTAAACGTAATAATTTCCAACTCGGGCGCTACTAGGGCTACAAAAGTGGCTGCGGTTGAGATGTTGTTAAAAGGTCTCAGGAGCCGAGTTCGAGCCTGCATAGGTCATCCAAATAGGATGCCCTATAGCCATTACTTATCTTGACTAGACCACGGTAGGTGATAGCACTACTTTTGTCGTGAAAACGCTGATGCACCAAGCCGATCTATCATCAAAATTGTGTTCTGTCAAAGCTAACCGTATACCAGTACATGCGCACAGTTTGCGATTATCTGTACGATAGTGGGATGCTCACGTACTTAAGTGTATCAGTTGAACGGTGGTCGTGTGACTAAAAAGTATATCCAGTACCTTTCAAGGCTTTAGAGAACCGTATCTAATATTGACTTTGCAACTCATCTACCTCCTGTCTTCGTTTGATTAAGTGCACAGAATTGTACGAAACATTGCAGTGAACGTTACACAGTATATATCGTATTGGCATTCCAAAACAATAATAATAAAGAATTGTGTGTTTCAAAGTTTTATTGCACCACAACACTGTTGTGCTTCTTTAGGATACACTATAACGACAAACGGTACGAATAAAGCAGTAACAAATACAGTGTATGGCGTTACAAGATACACACAACTTGATGGCATATTGTAAATTTATAATATGGAACACTTATGTAGCATTTGGGAATTTACATCATGCCTAGATAAAGGTTCTTCACAAAGTTTTATTCAATACAATGGTAATCATAACCAGATAAAAGTGTGGTTGGGTTAGATAACCAAAATCAGAAAAGCAAACAACAAATAAATAATACAGACACAAACCAAATGAGTACGCTTACAACTACTACTACTGTGCTTTTTGCAGATAAATGAACCTTCTCAACATTCAATGAAATCACTTCAAGGGTTATTCTCATTCAAAGCAACTTTTATCCGTACAAAATTATCTCTTCTACTGTAAGAATTCAAAATTTAACTTCCACGCAGGTAAGTATATTTACCTTGTTAAGATGCGAATATACGTGATATTTGCTATATCTTGTATAAGAATAAATTGCTTCAAAATAACTGTTTGGCACTACAAGAGTTAACCTAACACTCGAGAGCGGTATGGAAGGTACTGACATATGCCTTTAATTACTTTCATCCAACAGATCAACTTTTTTTTCCTGACACGTTTTTGTTAGGGCGATCGCTCTCAATCGCTTTATATTGAACAAACATGCGTCCTATTTCCTTCAAATAATAATAATTTCAGTTTGTAATGAGTGACGGGATGCCATCGAGCACGTCCTGACATCTTCGTAGCAATGATTACATCAAATTAAAACTAAATACTAGTCGAAATTCAATATTGTATCCAACACAAATCGTACGTGGCTACGCTTTTTTTTTCTTTCGCCGTAAACCTGCCATGTGCGTAAAGCACCCTACTCTGTGCACATGAAATACATCATGAGATGCAAAATCCATAACACTCTGTTTCGTGTAAGTTATAATTTTCATTAGGATGCCCTGCTATTCGAATGACACGTTACTTTACTAGTTTGATTCAAAATATAGGTAACACTAAAATTGACTGCACTGTTACTTAGTATTGATTATTCAACTTCTGCAGTTACGTTTGTTGCGTGCACATAGGCAATGACGTTTTCGAAGCACACTACCTGAATGCATTCATTGGCCACTATTTACTATAGCTAGCTGTTTCTTTTTAAGAGGAAATGGTACCATACGCATGCACAATATCGTGGATTATCGGTAATTACTTGTCACCAAACTGATCTGTTGACACTGTGCTAACTTTCGACAACCAACTAGGCTCACTGTACCGGTACTTCAAATGCTGTACAAAGGTACGTTGCAAAAGTCAATAACGTTGTGAAGTTAAATGGTTTAGTTTTACAAATGCTGTCGTCTATCCGTTATCTTGCCACAACGACAATAAAAAATGAGCTACTTACAATATCGTTTCTCCACTCACGTGCCGAAAAGAATTTCTCACCATTGCAGTAGGCTGGTGTGTTCCAGAACTTTCCTGATTACAATACCTATAACGACTTACAGTTATTTCCGTTCTCTATACCACATTTCATTCATGGATAGTCTTCTCCACAGTTTATATCGCATTGACACGCAGAAATGTTTTCGCAACAAGTGATATATCACGTATTATATGATAATTTCCGGTACCTAGCTAGACAAAGCACGCTTCCATTCGATTTTTCAAGTTCGATAAAAATACAGCAGGATGTCACTTCCGCTTGGTGACGAAGACTTGTGGCGTCATAAACTGAAAAAATAAATGGTTGTATCATCTCCTATCCGTTGTGCACTCACCAGTCGTCATCACAAGGAGTGAGTTCACTTACACATTCGACATGGTCTATACTCTTCCATCATCACGGGGAGTGAGTTAACACAGGAATGTCACATAAACGGGCGTACCCGGTTACAGCCCGATGCTGAAGCCTCACGCTAACGCATGTACACAGTCTCGCGACTGAGTTCCGACTTATTTGTTTTCTTATACGTAGAAAGTGTTTTTTTTTTCAAGAACGTCTATCCATTCTAAATTACCGGTTGGTACTGCAAAAATCTTTCCACTTTTTATTTAAGTAAAGGGTGTAAGAAAAGATCTATATTTGAATTTAGACAGTTTAGCTTCATGACCTATGCTTTACAGTCTTTACAGGATCAGTTTAGTAGAGGCTGATATAAATAGAAAAATGTCAACACAAGGAAGAGACTGTCAGCAGGGTGAAAAGGCACGGTGATGAAAATTCGCAGCGGAAAATATTTTACCGTATTTATCCGTCCTCGAATCAATCTCCAATAGTTTTATATTATTGTTGAAAGATATCATGAAATAGTTTGGCTTTGATAACTTGATTATTTATGTAACATTTAGTCATATTTTTAAAATAACAATAAAACGTTAAATGAAATTGATCATAAAGAAGCTAATTATTTTAACACTTCTATTACAAAACATCATAAACAGAAGTATTAAATTAATATTATCGACATAGTAGTAGGGGAGACTATGTTTTCTGAATATTTTTGTCTTCTTCTTCTTCTTTTAATTAAATGAAGTACTGAGAGCTAACCTACCCCCTGTAGCGAAACTAATAACGACGCAGACAATGTAAACATACTAATGAACTAACTACACACACACAAGCGAAACTTGGACTACCCCACCCATTTTATATGTGAGTTGCACAGATGCGTACTGCGTCAGTGACATGGTATTGGCGGACATGCTTAGTGCTTGATACCTTACAAGGAGGAGAATTGACATTACGACACATAGTTACTGACGAACCATGGTAGCATCAAATCCTGTTGTACGCATTACAGAAAGACAACCTACAATTTACACCGGTGTGTAAATGCACACCGTGCTGGGTGGACGAAGCATGTATATGGTCCGCCATTGACGCTTGGAAGCCCTCAGAAAGCCTGCTTTGTTTGGGATGCTGGAGGAACAGCCATCATCGACTGGAGCGCGAATGTCACGGTCATTTAACTGGGTATATGTTACCCGACGAGTTTCCAGAGGAGGTATATCCCGAGTTTGAGGCTCGAACTCGGCACACGTTACGTGATCCCAAGACTATTGAAGCCCTGTTTAAGATTTATTTGGACAAACATCCTAACGCATCTCAACTGAATGAGAAGATGGATTGGGGAATTCAACGTCAGATGAAACCGAATTGTGGAAGATGCAGGATATGTTTGCGGACAAAGATCGTGCAGCCCACCGACTCCAGTGAAAGACAGTGTATGTGAAGTTGAACTGTGTAGTGGACGTAAACATTATATATACAGTATATACAGTGGAACTGTATATAATGGACCTGTGTTGTGGTCATGGCTCAGTGTACGAGCTGTAACAATGATTATGTTGTGAACAAGTGCATATTGAAAACAGTAAGTACTTATTTACAAGACAATCCTATTTTGTGTTCAGAGTGTAATTTGGCTAAAGTACATAATTGCATGCACGTTTGAAATACGGGTACTGTGATTGCACAACATGTTGAAGTCATGTGAACGATCCAGAACTTTTTCAAGACTATTATGAACGTTTCGTAGCCCAGGGTCATTTTCATATTTCAAAAAACATTTTGTTAAACGTTTGTCGTAATTTTATAAAAGACCCTGAGTGTATTGCTTTATTAATGCCTTTAATTTTGGAACAGCAGAACCCTAGTGGTTCACGGTTATTATGTGCGAGGCAGTACATTACTGATGTGCAAGGTTTCAAAATCTCCGATAGGGAATACATTATTAGAGAATTTTGTCTAGTTGCATGTGATGTTACGTTATTGTTTCATTGTCTTATGAAATTAAATTGTGAACGTTCTGGTTTACCAACTGGATATCAACGACAAGTCGAATGGTTAACTTAAAATTTGCATGGCTTAGAGTGGAATACATAGAATAGATATACAGTATCCCATATCCGTCATATTGTATCGCAACTATGTGAAATGGGAGCCATGTTTTATTGTAAAGGTTATGAAAAGATGTTATTGTTGCGTAAAGTCTTTCAACTGACTAATCTTGTGAATCTTGAAGATCAAGCATGTCCTGCTTTACGCACACTTAATTTCAAAGTAGATATAGCAAAGTGTACCTATCACCAACCAGTGCAAGAGTATGCATGTGCCTTGCGTAATTGCTTACAATTACAATGTTGGTTCAAAGTACAAACATTAAAAGTGGTGGATGGTATATTGTATAAGTTACATTGAAATTGTAACATATGAAAATAAATCTATACTACACAGGATGTGTTGTTGTTTATTCCGTGAAATGAAACTCAAACAAATAGGAGGTAAAATGTTTTTAATACAGAAAATACTACTCTAGTACAAAAGGTTACATAGTATACAAAAATAATTATTTACAATGTTGTTTTCTTTTCAGTACAAGTTGATCATTCCGTTGTAAGTTGGTTTTTAAAAATGTTTTTAGAATATTAATGTTACGTACTTTATAATATATATACATTAGACAAAATAAGCCACACAAAACGGAATCATCAGCTTGATATTGGACGTTATTGTCATGATATATACTGGAATTACGACGAAGAAAGTGTACGATGGGTTTTGGCGGCTTTTGTACAAGACTATCAAAACAGAAGGCACGTTTATTTCTAGTATTTACAATTCACGTCCAGTGTGCGCCTTGCTCATGAGATGGACTCAAATTAACAATTACAGCGGCTGGTGCTTTTACTATTGCAGGTAGGTGATTCAAAGAGTAAATCCCAGTGAATATGCTTGCACTGAAACAGTCATGAAACACTGTAGTTAATATTAGATCAGTCCACATCGTCAAACGGAATGACACTCTTCTTCATCATCTTCATGAAGTACACTGGGTAATGGATGTGGGATTATATACATTTTTGGTTCAGGGGTTACGTATTGTGATACATCATGGTATGTTAAGTACTTGCTGTAACACGATGCTTCACATAATGCACATCGAAATGTATGAAATTGATGATGCCGATGTGCACAATGCCTTCCAGGAAACAGTAATTTGGATGATTTTGGACAATGTAAATCTTCGAGATTCATAACACTTAATCCCAGCATACGTTGCAAGAATTGTTGTCGTCGTTGTCCATTGGTGTAGAATGCAGGAATATGCTTTGTATAGTTGATAAGTAGCGCTGAAGATCCTTGTATGCCACATCACCATCGGACCAGTCGACTCCAAAAATGCCCATAGCGAGATATTCGTTATCAAACTGCAGTGTTAATAGTAATTGGAAATATCAAAAGGTGCCTTGAACATCCAGCTTTGAACTGTATTGACATCGGGATTCACAATGGTCAATTCATTGACAATATACCATCGTCACCAGTTTGCTAAAACGTCGGAAAGAGGATGATTGCCTTCAAGCTGCCGTTGTTGTAAAGATGCACATAAAAACTTACCCCACTTTTTATACACTTACTGAGAGAGCGTGCCAATTAACTATTTAAAATTTAATGTAAGTATGGTACAATTATTTATATACTATTGTCCGTATAGATATTACAGTATTTGCCGATTTGGATCAGGTAATCAATTCTGCATAGACCACGCAAGTAATGGATTGTGGAAGACGCTCACTGAACCCTGTTTTAATATTCACAGGAGAATCCTTGACGACATCCCAAGTAGAGTCGTCCAATGTATTGGTAGGTGACAAAATAAATGCATACAGCGTATAACCATTTGGAAAATCTTCTGGTGTAATGGAGTGACCGGCATCTTGATGAAATATACCAGTACCAGAAAACAAAGAATGATAACTTTGAATATATAAATTATTATCAAAATTAGGTGTAAGGGGGTTGGGAGGATGAAATTTAGATCCAACCTGGACTTGCAGCAGGTTAAGATTAAAGTGCTGGAAATGGAAGGGATTAAGATCGTACCGACCATTTAATGCAGTATTTGAAACAAACCCGATAACAAGACCTTTAGGTACTTTATCTAAAAATAAATTATTCAGATTGAACGTAGAGACATTCTCAGGTATGGTATGTACACGTTTGTCTACTCGCGTCATTAGAAGTCTTGCAGTATCTTGAAGCGTAAAGCGGTTTAACTGAAGCGTAATATCAGCAGAGATTTCTACACGACAAGCATACAGTATTACTTCCTCTAAGTGAACCTTATAATTAGAATATTGTGTCACCATAAGACAGAATGCATCTTTACTACGAATCAACTTGACTCAAACACAAACATTATTTGGAAGCATACGATCAATTGTTGTAATATCCGTGAAAAGACTCCCTAACATTTCAATAGAGTCACTACCAGCAACCATTGCACTACGTTCTTGAAATCCAACATTTGCATTACCTAACGTATTAAATTGTCCTCCGGTATCCTTATACCACAACGCCGTTTTCAAATGTGTATTGGTAGCATCCTCGGAATAATTGAGACCTGATTCAAAATAGGAGCGATAGGGATACATGCCATTCGATGAAGAAATGACTGTCACTGAAATAAACATCGACTTGTCCAAACATGGAATGGAGAAAATTATTTACGGGTCCAACAATATCGGCCGCAACAGGAGGAGGTCCCGCTGTGACTACGTGTAAATTGGAACCATCACCTTGCGTAACTTTACATGTTACATAAAGGTACAAAAAAGTATCTCCAGGAATAACGAATTCAAATGGTCCTTTGGAAGACAGTGTGGAAATAGGTTGATATTCGGCCATACGTGAAGATTCTGTGGCAGTTTGTGTCATGGGGACAGATACCAAATCCAATTCATTGGTACACCACTCTTTACTACCGGGGATAAGGAACGACATGGTTGTTAACTAAAAATATCTCTTGGTTTAGTACTTGAACGTTTACGGCGCTTAACAGGTGGTCCCACACGTCCAGGAGCTCTTCGTTTACGTGCCTGTCGTCTACCA
Organism: Lepisma saccharinum; assembly: GCA_022664845.1. Taxonomy (NCBI): domain Eukaryota; kingdom Metazoa; phylum Arthropoda; class Insecta; order Zygentoma; family Lepismatidae; genus Lepisma; species Lepisma saccharinum. Next base: position 27,772 of record JAGDQP010019272.1, read on the forward strand.
CTACAGGTAAGCAACTGATTTAGTTTCGTTTCCGCTTTGTTTTTTTAAAGCCGATCCTGCTTCCCGTACATGTGCCTTAACGGATTCTTTTACGCGTCGATTTTCTAACATATCCAAAGCAACTTGGATTCCTGTCTGTAGAGCTTGATGCCCAACAGCTTTGGCGCCTAGTTTAATGAATGGCATTGCAAATCGTAAGAGACACCGGAATAAACTTCCAATTCCATGTACACGATGGGATGGTAGACGGGTCCTGCGAAATATGGGATTGCGCGTCCACGATGTACTACTGTCATTGTGGGAGACGTGTAAAATGAAGTGTTACCGTCAATGTCCCGGATGCAAATGGCAAATTACGTCCTGCATGGTCCTTTAGTAGGATTTCAATGGTATTGAAATTTAATTTGGCTAATGGTAAGTAATGAAAGTTTGGAATGTTTGCACTTTACTGTGATTTGTATCACACATGGTCACAATTCGTAGCAATGGTGCTTTTGTATCACCTACATACTGAGGTTCTACGAGATCCGTATACACAAGCACTTGTTATGGGTATCCGATACTTAGGTAAGGCTGTTATTGTACAGTGCCGAGTTTTAAAATGTTAATGTTGGGTTCGAATCCTAATTGCAATGCCAAGAGAGGCGATAGACGTATGGCTTCAATATAAACCGTGGTTTTGACATGTACCGTATTAGAATACGTAAATTGTATTGCTGGAGTAATTGTATTTAATTCATTCAATAATTGCTCGATGGTTGCATAATATCCCGATGTAATACGATGTTTTACTTTTGTTCCACCCGCTTAATGAAACCAAAATATATTTTCCCCATCAAGCACATTTTGACATGTAAGTGGAATATGAATTTCACCAAGTCACCATCCACAATGCTTCAATTAAATGAATCCGATGATTTACGATATTACGAAAATGTGTAGGTGTATTATTTGTATACGTATCTGACATTTGTGCTTAGCGTAATATAAAAACTATCATCAGTACTTTCTGAAATCATGTTTTACGTTTAAAGTGTAGTGTATTGGTTGACGTTCCAAATTGAAATGCAATTTTCGGCCGCGCTCGTCTTTTAAGTCTACATGTTATGTATCGAAATATAGCTTTACCACTTTCATATAGTGCGGATGATCAAACATGTGATTGCATTTGTCCATACTGGTAGTCGTGCACACTAATTTTACGAAGTAACTTACTAATATTAGGTTGGGTCTTGACCACATCAAGACAAACATTAATTTCCGAAGGGATATTATAAACCAAATTACATGGAAAAGGTGCAGGAATGTTGACGATCATGGGTCGTCGTTGACGACTGTGTGGAAAATAGTGAATATTATGAATGTCTATGTTTGGATCGTTACTAAGCCCAAGTAGGTTTTGTAACCCAGGCGTCATTCCAATCACGTATTCACGTCTTCGGTAACGTCGATGTTTAATAAATACGTGATCACGTACACTATCATAATGCAACATGCGTGGATCATCGATGGCTGTTGCATCATCCTCGTCTGCGAGATCGGGGATGATGGGATCATCTGCGGCGGCAGTAAATTCAGCTTCTACTTTTTTATTCGTTTACTTTAAGTACTATAAGTAACTCAGCGAGAAAACGTCGTAAACGTTCTTTTTCATCGGCCTTTTCTTTAGCTTCCCTTAAAGCTTTTGCTTCTTGTTGTGCTTTAAGCATGTCTGGAACCTCTCTCACACTCCTCACTCTTGAATAAGTTAGTCATTCCATCGGAGTCTCACTTCTCATCTCTCCTGTTGCCGAACTTTCTAATGGCTCATTCTGCATTCTATTATCTCCATTATTAACTGTTTTCCAAAACCATCATTGTTATTCACTTGTGATTCCCGATATTAACCCATATTAGAATCAACTTTAGCCAACTTTAACAGATGCATATGATATAATCATCTTACTCTTTCAGCTTCTAATACAAACGTATTATTACCTTTTCCTGCAATAATAGTACCCTGCACAAATCTAGGTACCTTCTCTCTGAAATTTAAAACCCATACTTTAGTTTTGGGAGCTAAACTTGCTGTCTGATTACGAGTCTTAGCATTGACACAGATATTATACTTCATTCTCGGATTGTATTTCATTCTCGGAACAGACCAGGGCGAAAGCTTAGCCCGCTATGAAGGAGCCAACTTCAATGTATATAGTATCTCTGCTAACCAACACCTTACTGACGGTAAGAACAACCTCTTCCTATTATCTAAGCATTCCTTATTCAACAAATTTTTAACCGTCTGCACGGCATTTTTCACTGAAACACTACTCGCTGGATGATAAGGCGGAGAATTCATCAAACACACACTACGCTAATCACAGTAACTTCTGAATTCACTTGACGAAAACACGTAATATCTGCCACTATTACATTAGGATAACCATATTGCTCAAAACACTATTCTAATTTCTCATCAGTTTCCTTTGCTGGTGTTGAATTTACCAACCAAACCATCAGTAAATTAGAATAACTATACATTAAAACCAAGATCAGAAAGTCATTCCAAAAACCATGGTCCATATGAATTCTTTCCAATGCCCTAGTAGCTGAAGGCGAACTTACGAAAGCTTGCCTGTTTGTTTTATTCGACATCGACGCACAAATTAAACATCTTTTCACCCAATCAGTAATTTCCATTTCTATTCCTGGCCACCAAACAATATCTTTAATCATCATAATTAACTTCTGTGCCCCTATATGTTGCGAATGTAATTGTCTTAAATATTCTACTCTTAATTTATGCGGTATGACAACTCATGTTCCACTCATCAAACAATCATCTTTTACATTTAGTGAATATCTCTTAGCATAAAAAACTTTATTTCTGATGTATTCATCTAATTAGATAATTTCTCTGGTCAACCTTCTCTCACTTAAGCAATTATCCTCTGACATAATTTGTCATATTTAGTCGCCTCCTTTATCTAGTCCCAACGTGACGGTTGAACTTAAATTGATGCCACATACTCAGCAGACATTAAAGCGTCTTCTTTCTCTTCAGTTAAAAGTAATCTCGAAAGACACTCTGCAGCATCTACATTATTCGAGTATACTATCTCATAATCATATGAGGACATAAAGAAAGCCCAGCGCTGTAAACGTGGTGCTGCTGTATTTGGAATCTCATTATGTAAAAAAAATTAACAGAAATAGAATCAATTAATATAGTGATTTTCCCACCATAAACATATTTATGAAACATTTTAGTGCAAAAATCACACGCAACCCTTCACGCTCAAACTGTGCATACCTATAATCAGCTTCTGATAAGGTAGCGCATGCACAGCAGATATAAACCAACTTCCTTCTTATCTTATTGTATAACACAGCTCCGACCCAATACTGACAAGCATCCGCCATAATGACTATATCTGCTGAAGGATTATATGGTTGTAAAATTCTAGGTTTTCTGTAATGATGATTTTACTGCCTCAAACTTTTAGCTTGTATTTCTGTCCAATCCCAAGTTACATTTTTCTTTAATAACTGGAATCAACATGGTATTTTGGCTGATAAATTTGGTATATGTGTATGTTATAATTGTATTATTCCTAGGAAAAGATTTCAATTGTGTAGTGTTATTAGGAGGAGGACAGTTTGGAATTGGTTCCAATTTCTTAGTAGACAGTTTAATTCCTTCACTTATTTCATGATCATTAAAATATATAGAACGCTGAAGAATTTACTCCTTTCCCATCCCACCTTCACTTTATGATCTTGAAATTTAGTTAAGGTTAATCTCATGGCCTATTTAATGTGAATCTCGAAAGCTAGATGGCGTTGAAATCGCCCTATATCTTTAATGGGATTTTTTTTTAATTTCAAACATCGACATAGACCAAGATTGAACTCATTTCTCGATATCCAAAGTAGAGAAGAAAGAACATGGGCAAGCGAAGTACATCCGCATATCAGATTTTGAATTTCGTCGTTAACCATTGTTGAAATCAAGCTAATTTTGCCAACAATAATCAGGTATAACTCATCACTAAATTGTTATAAAACATAAGATTTAGCACAAACGTACTAACACACTAATCCTTAGGACATGTGCATTCTATATTTTCAACATGACTTATCGTTCATTGTTAAACTCAAGGTATAGTTAACAAAATTATTACATATATCTTATGACTAGCAAATACTACAAATACACAAATCAGCACAAATATGCAAGATTAGAAACTGAGGATTATTGAACTTTGAAAATTTCATTTGATCAATTATTCAGTGTTAACACAAGTGTATTGTTGTACAACAATGACTGTCAAAAACTCACAGCCAAATGCAGATACAAAACAAGAATTCAAACATCGATATAGACAAAGAATAAATCATTTCTCGATATCCAAGGTAAAGAAGAAAGAAGATGGGCAAACGAAGTACATCCGGATTTCAGATTTTCGATTCCATCGTTAACCATTGTTGAAATGAAGCTATTGTTGTCAACAATAATCAGCTATAACTTATCACTAATCACAATGAATGTTTGGCATGACGAGTGTGTGGAAAAAGACCAAAGTATATTTTTGATTTACCTTCATCTTCAAAAAGCACAAGATCTGTCCATGGTCTATTGTAATTTTGATTGTCCTGAGTATTTAACAAAAAACGAGAAATCTCACTTTTTTAAACTTTCACCTAATCTCATGGTAGCCGGTAATTTAGATAATTTCACGGACATAAAAACTAAGTATCTTTAAACGTAATATATCTTTGACTCATCTGTATAAATTTAGCACCTTGGCTTATTAATTGAAGAGTGACTTTTCCCTTTTAAATGAGTGCACAGTCAACAAACACGGAATCGAATTTCGCAGCGTTATGCGCTAAACATACCACTGTATTAAACTTATTACCAAGACGGAAAACATATTTTACAAAACTTTCAATATTGTAAAACAAAATATCTTTCGCATAGTAAGTTATCGTATTTAAAGCATTTGTAATTGTCCTCCATACGGTTCTTACATTTAAAGCAGCGGCGAGAAGCACATATCGAATTTGGCCTGTGTTCACATTCGCCTTTCACATTCTCGTTTAGTAGCATAACCTTAATGTCGTATATTACATAACAAAAATCAGTTTCATGTTTCGCTTTCACTTTTGTACGAAACAGAAATGATCATTTTTAACATACAACCTGCAGATAGTACAGAATCGATCTCTACATTCATACGGATTATTACTCTTTGTTTTGCGGGTACCGATCTTTGCACCACACTCAAGACACAGTTGTTATAGTAGCATACAAGTTTTCTTCTCGCCTTCGTGCAATGATTATTATAACATGATTACGAAGCGAAGGTTCTTAAACATCTATTACAAGTTAAGGGACTGTCTTAATCAGAAATTTCAAAATCATGGTAGTCCTCGAAATGCTAGCAAAGGTATTAACACCTATCTCTGCTAAGACGTTCAAAAGGCTTTAAGCAATTTTTGCAGTAATCCTTACTCCTTAGGAAGACGGCAATAGTCTCAATGACATCAAAATGATAAAATAAAAATAATTTCTATACATCACCTCAGGATCTCCACTAGCTGGTTTTAATGCGTACACTACAATTTGAAATCGATTACCTTAATAGTTTTGAAATTGATCGATATTATCTAAACTTCCATCTAAACTTGAAATATTAATATTTGCTCTCTTACTTTCTTTTTCCCAACTCTTAGGTTCTTCTCTCAACTTTTCTAAACTTTGAAAGCGATTTCTTCTCAGCCATAATTAAAGCTCTCGGTAAGCAGTCATAAGAGTTGGCTCCCAGTTTAGGCACAGGAATAATGTGTCCTTGTAAGTACTCCTCCACTGGTAAATACTTGTCTTCATTCCTCTTCTTCCTTTCGGAAATGAGTTATATTAACGTTTAAAGGCTTGAGGGCACCACGAAGTATTATGAACCAATGAAAAGATTCGAAAATACATCACCATGTTCTAAACTTCAGTAATTAAGAGGCTCACTAATTTCGATCCTGCTGCACCCGCCCTACAAAATTGCATCGTAACATTCTATGATGTTTAGAAGTGAGCTAAATTAATTTTCCAAAATTTGAGAACACCATGAACCACTATGAACTAGTGAAAACATTGTAAAATATATCACCATGTTCCAAACTTCATTAAGTAAGAGGATCACTAGTTCGCATTTTGCTAGCACCCACCCTACAAAATTTCAATATTCTATGACATCCGGAATCAAGTTAAATTTAATTTGAGGAAACTACAAACCAATATGAACTAATGGAAAGAGTTTCAAACATAATAAATAACTAAAAACTATTTACTTGCTAGAAAACCATCTCGTAGATGAAATTCAAGCCAATATAAAAGTCTTCTTCTTCTAAAGAAGAAAACAAAATAAGCGAAGACTAAGTAAATATAATGCACTTCACTTAAAACAGAATGATGGATCTTAAAATATCTAGAGTTCTTTTTACAACTCATTTTCCTACAGTCATGCATTTCATTCATGTGTACATATCAAAAGTTACATTTTCTCAATCTTTTGCACTACCAAAGATTCAAATAATACTGAAATTTTACCCTTCAGTTTGTATTTCAACAAAAGCCATCGTATTATTTGTAGTTAAAGTGAATGTTTAGATAAGAAACTTCTTCCGATTTCATCTACACTAATAATAACTCAGAAAGTTTCATTGACACAAATCGATAATTTTTTCTAAAATCTTTATTTACACTTCCTGATATCACACAATTTATATTAGACATTTCAACATTTTAATCTTCTAACAACATTTAAACATTCTGACCTCATTGATAGAGTTAAGAAATAGGACAATTATCTTATAATATAAATAGTATTTTAATGCTATGGAACATTCATTATCCGAAATAAAAAAAACAAACAAACAACAAAACTGTCCACTTTATTGACATTGTTTTGACTTTTGCATTCTTGAAGCACCATATTTAAAACGGATAGTCTTGAAAAATGAGTGAACCGATAGGAAGAAGTTCAATATTTATATATTACCACAATAAATGAATGTATTCATATGCCAGGTTAATATTATGTTTGAAATGGCAAGAAATTGGACGTGGGTAATACTAATTATTAATAATGATATGACTAAGGACGACATCATGGTGGAAATGGTTTTATTTAATGGTAAAGTATGGTCCACTTCAGAAGATATCATCTTAAAAAGTTATATTTTATTATTAGTACAATAAACATTGATGATGATCCTACTTTGGTTTTATCTATTTGTACTCATGTATGGATCATTCATATATATATATATATATATATATATATATATATATATATATATTTAGCTT
>JAGDQP010019273.1:16604-35114 GCA_022664845.1 Lepisma saccharinum
TTACCAATCTTTTTTTCTGGCAACATTGAATTTTGCCAATATACATACCATATAAGAACAGTTGTTGATCAATGATAAAAAAACGGTCGCCGTACCTTTTCCTTCTAGCAATGAATGTAATTTTATAAGGAATCTATAATACTAAAATCACATATTGTTTCACCACACACAATTACAAACCCTTCCTTATTTCATTCAGTGTGATCATGTTGTTTTTATTTGCGAAATAACTTGCTTTTGCTTTACTCTTATGGAGAAAATTAATTGTCTTCCTCGCAATTGTTATTATTAGTGTGAGGTGTAGAATATGGAGTATTAGGCATGTGTTCATGATGTAAATATTTCTGTCACACTTCTCGAAATTTAATCAATTTTCCTCAACATTTACTTTTAATTTTATCATTAAAGCTGGATAGGTTTGATTATGGTTTAATTTTTCCTCGGAGAAGAGGAATAAGTCTCTTCATGGGTTCATAATTATTATTTAAGTAAACTAGATAAAACTCCTTCCAGAGCTGGTGCAAGTAATGTGGATAAAGAAATTGTTTTTTTCTGCAAATACATGTTCCTTCTGTTTCAACGATGGTCCCTTCTTAGGAAAAAAACGAAGCACTTGCTTATGTTTATATAACTTAAATTTCATTTCTGATTTATTGGAACGTAACTTTTTTCAAAGGTTATGTGAAAGCAAGCAAATATGTTGAACTTATGAGGGATCGGCGTTTTTTTAAATGGTCTTCTTAATAATGGATTTGCTTCCGCTATTGCCCGAAGGAAGTTCACACTCTTTTCTGTACCAAATTATCTTATTGCATTACAAAGGATTTAAAATTACATAATTATGCAGAAATCTAAAATTAGAAACTATATTTTTATTATTTCAAATACACGATGTTTAGTAACGTTAGGATTTTTTTCTAATTCTATATTTTTCTGGGTATCCGGCTTCGAACTAAATAATAAGTACCAATGAGAATCCCTCGTAGCATTTTACTACGTTTCTTGTATAATTTTATTTTTATAGGATATAATCTATAACTGTGCTGCTGGGGTCAAACTGACCGAAAATGTAATTTTTGTCATTGAATCTTCCATTGTGTTGAGCGGATGACACTGTGACTATGCGTAAAATTATGAATGTCCATGCCTCTTGGTATCAACGTTTGCGAAGTCCCATACAGTTCTGAGGATTCGTCACATGATACACTTGAGGACCATTAGACCGTGCAATCATTATGTAGTATTTTTTCTATACAATAATGCAGTTAGGCTACTGTATTAGTAAAATAACCCATGAATAATTCAAAAGAGAATATTAAATTCTGAGACTACTTTGGGGAAGGGTTTGATAGCTCCGATAAAGAATTTTCTCTATGGTATGTATTGTGATCTTAGTGTTCAGTGCAGGGCGCATTTAGGGATGAATTTTAGGATCCGGCCCCCTGATAATTCAAATTTAATGCAAGATTTATGTAAGATTTTTTGTAGCTATAAACATTTAATATATATTTCATACCCAGGCACACATAGACTATCCTCCCGAAAATCGCAGACTTCTTGCAAAATAAAATTATAAATACGTTTCTAGTTCAGTTTAAATTGAGTTAGTTAAATCTACATTGTTGTTAATGTGTTTGGTATCTTTGTTGATTATTATTCAATGTAATGTAACTGGTCGGCAAATATATGAGGCCGTTCCAAAACGACGTTATACCATACTTCTTTTCGGTTTCCTGTTTTTGTTAAACAGCATTGGGGTTCGTCAGACCCAACTAGGATGTATATGTAGGTTATTTCAACAGCACAGTTAAGGGATAATTGTCTCTCTAGTTGATTTAATTGTACTTTACCACTCGATTTTAACATATTATGATGTGTCAATTCAAAGCAATATCACGCATAACTTTAACTTATGGTTTATATTGTGTGTAATAAACACAAAATTTAAATTACGATCAGTGCTTCATTGAGTATAGAAGTTTATAATGTGACCAATACTCTTCCTTAGTAGATCGTCAGCTATGATAAGATCTTATCCATTTTCAGATAAAATGCATCTATATGTGTCAACTACTGTATGAAAATAGAAGAAGGTAACGTTTAGTACAAGGTTGCCACTAACCATAACATCATATGACGCTTTCCGTTTTTCATTCTAATGATTTAGAATTATTTTACAAATATGATATATTACACGCAATAGGACGACAAATAATTCAGGTGAAATATTTTTCCATTTCACGTCATAATTTACTGAAAATGAAAGTTACATTGATGATTTTAATTAGGATTTAATCTAATAATGTTAACATTTCGGGTTTAATACGTTTTGCTGTATTCGCATTATGTACAATAATAACTATACAACCACATGTACTTTCTGTAGCTTAGCATTTGTAATTATGAATTCATAGGTAATAGGAAAATAAATTGTATTTTCCTAAATACAATAAGCAAAACTTACTTCATGAAGATTTATTTTCGAATACATAGAACATTGATGTAAAATGTAACTAAATTTTAGCACCTAACTATGATATCACTAAGTGCATACTCTGTAAATATTTTTGTTATAATTTTGAAATAATAACATACGCACGATGATATAACATAATTAAATAATATTATACTGCAAAATGATATACTTAGCACACAATTCTACTATAACCACGTAATTAAATACATACAGAAGAATTTATCAACCTATTAATATTATAACATTTGAATAGGTATCCACTCTTACACTCATAGTAATTCTTCAAATTGTCTTTATCCATTTTCCTAACTATAATAAAAATGTTACAATTTCGTAAGCATAAATATATACGTCAATTTACATAATATTGCTTATTTATTTACTCCATTCATCATTTTTAAATCCACAACGAACATTGTCAAACTATAATCTTCATTTTTCTATTTGTACGAGTAATCTGATAAATTTTCTTTCCCGGAGTGCTAATAATTTTTTGGTCGATAGTTTAGACAAATTTCGTGTGGATTTGTAAGATTAATGGGCCGAACCGTTATTGACACCCATATTTTTCATTTGCTCGAAATTTACAAATTCTGTGTCATAATTCAAGATTTTCTGCCAATTCTACGATGAGATTTTCATTGTGTTGCTTGAACATATTGTACACGAAACTTTTCAGCCCACTACTACAATATTCGCGAGTGAATGCTAGTACAATATATGGTTTAAGTCAATTTTTCTATTCCCCCAAGTAATCGCTAGTTTTAAATTTCCCAGCTGTAGGAACTACTACATATAGACACCCGGTAGCAAAAAATGTTGTAAGGTAGTAACGTTAGTCCCGATACGTAATTATAAGTTTTAATATGTAGGTAAATGTCCTTGTGTTCAACGGATTAATCGACGTTGTCTTCATCATATAGAAGCGGGGAACGAACAAACGTATTTTCGAAACGTTGTTTTAACCTTGCATTTTGCCACCAGTTCAGCTTCCAAAACACATCTTTTTCATTTGGCCAAAACATTGCCCTGAACATCTTTAAGCTAAGATATTTGCTGTCTTCGTTCATTTCATTCACGTTGATATATTAATTTTGTTTGATTTTTTTCTACTTGTCTGCAGTGGTGTTAGAAGCTGGATGTTTCTGAATTCGTCTTTTCTAGTTCATCATTCTAACCAATCCGTTAAGAAGTATATTCATAGTCATTAATATTTGTATACCCCTATTAAGCTATGAAGACTTTATATGAAGTAAAATACATGTGTAGTGTGCAGGCTGAAGTTTTACACTAGGTTTAAATATTGTATCTTGTGTTGCAGTTGTGTCAACGGCTTCGTTGATTTCGGCTTCCATCTCGGCCGTCTCACCACTTCTCGTTTGTATTTTCCAGCCATTAATAAACGTCTGAAAATCCATTGAACAGGTGGACCAAATTACCCTGACTCTGAAAACAATGCCATCTTACTTTACTATTTTCTTTTTTTACCAATGTTTTAAATTATTTGCTGGGCCGGGATGGGAAAGGATAATCAAGGAAGCAGCTTCCACAGATGACTCAAGATACGATAAGCAATCCTGGTGTTGAATTCTAGCCTATATTATGATAAAAAATCACCAAAGGCTTCTGAGGAATTATCCTGGATAGGTCATTTATGGCAGGGTATTTCATTTCCCTCTTTTCTCCCTGTTTGAAGAGTAAACATTGATCGAAATTTTTATTGATGTCTATCAAAAGAAACATTCGAGAACCACCTAAGTCGAAGGCTGCCAGACATACACGTTTCAGGGGTCCTTGTTTTGTTTTCTCTAGTATATTTGTTAAAGCTTTGAATTCTACTATTCTTGTTACATTCTTTTTTAATCATATTAGTAATTTTGTGATTCCATTAAACGCTCATTTCTAAACTCCAAATTAAAAAAAAAACATAGAAGTATGAATATTGAATGGAGTAATCGTTCATTTAGTTGTGAGGAGGAAGGAAGAAAGGTATTCAAATTTACAGTTGCGGCTATGACGTGTCGTGGAATATTCATTGCAACGAAGAAAAAATATAGTGGAATTATGTCGATTCTCACCACAATCAGTAAACAAATTATGGTCACTTAAGCGATTACACATGCCCTTTAATTCATACAACGTCTTCGTAATATAGAATGAATAGTAAAATATTTTAATCATTATTAAGTACCTTCGTAGCTGAGTAGTTAGAGTGACGATCTACAAACCACGGATACGAAGAGTTCGATCTTCAAATTTCACTGCAGACATTTGGAAAATGTACAAAGTTTAATCAACATGAAATAAATTGATGAAGGTAGTCAGTAGCTCTCCGTCAAGTGCTTGATTGCTCTCTTTAGGGCCAAATGAAAATTGTGGGTTTGAGCCGTTGAACAGGCAGGCACATACAACCTTAAAAAGCGTTTCCAAGATACGCTTGCCCATCGTCGAATTCTTAACGATGAAGAATACGTAGATTAAAAACGTTAAATAGACTATTCAATATATCAGATCAACATTGAGTTAAATATACAGAATTATAATTACGTAGCGAGCCTAAGGTTGTATTTACCCTTTTTAATATATGTCTGCTACTGACGCAAGGCTATCAGTATCATAACATAAAGAATTTACACCAACCACATCTAATAGCTTATAAAGTTATAAACATGCATGGGTTGTAGTATATCAGTTAAAATCTCATTAGTATTATTAATAGTAGGTGTAGTTGCTTTGTAACCGGTCTCACACCAGGCGTATTCACAGGTGGCGGATAGGAGAATTTCAACGAGATATGATGGGAACCGTATACACTCCAGGACGGACCAAACTAGTACTGCTACCTTACAGTTAGCAGAGCGATCTACAAAGGCTAGGGGAAAATATCATGATGAAGGAAAGCATTTTCACCATTACCATCCTGAGGATAAAGATGAATGACATCGGCAAGGCTCAGAGATGGAGAGGACATCTTGGAAATCTACCATTATTGTGAGGTCGTAGAACTGACAACTTTGCACTCCTAAATTATGTTAGGAATTAGTAACAGATGGTTATGGATTATCATGGTTTTAAAATATTCCAGAGGTAAACAAGTCCTCGTTCCGATCTCCGGCCTGGGACTGCTTCAGGCAACTCCAAGAAAAGGATTAAAAATTCCTTAAAATAGAAACGCGAAACGTACGAACGTGGTACAAAACTAGCACTTTTCAGTTGGCTGTACGGGAGACCGATAAGTACGAACTGTACAGATAAGCGATACAAAAAAGTCCGGTGGGAGTGTCAATACCTCATCCACCAATGCAAATACACTTTCTAACACGAGGAACACAGTCTCGTTATTTGCGAACATGATTCCTCAATAAGAACAGTATACTTCCGGCAGTGTGGAATATAGAGTTCGTAAATGAAAGAAAAACTACTTGATCGCGCAACAAGAGTTTAATAAATGTCTATACTCCGACTAAAATGCCTAATGATAACAACAAATATACATTTCACGAGGACTACAAGCTTTGTTTGATCGATAACCGACGTAAAGTATGAGAAATGTCCTGGGTGATTTCAACAATAATGTAGGGAGGGAGGTAAATTATAGACCTACTTATTGACAAATTCAGTCTTCACCAGAAGGCCAATAACGATGGAGAAAGATTGATAATTTCCGCGATGTCGAAAACCTACTATGAAAAAGCGCGCATTTTCAACACCAAAATATATACCAGTACACCTTACTATCTTTGCATGGCAAAACTCTCAACAAGATCAATTATGTGTTACTGGATAGGCAACGATACACCAGCATAATGGGCATTAGGTCGTAGAGAGGAGCGGAAGTTCACACCGCACATCAATTAGTGATCATAAAAGTGAGAGAAAAGTTATACATCGCGAACTGAGAAGTCAAGGGATCAATACAACTGAAAATTGAAGTTAAATGATTAGATCATCCCAGTATACGAGCATATTACCAACAGGAAATCTCAAATAGGATCGAAATCTTGGTCGACTCTAATGGTAATAATCACGGCATTAATAATTAATTTGATGTAAGTAAGATGTTGGAGGCAATTAGTTAAAAAGTGAGGACAGTAGCAGATGAACAAAATTATATGTGTTTGAAAATAAGGTCCTGAGAAAGGCATAAGAGCCGTAATGTGCCGAGATGGCTGGGTAATGGAGAAGACTACATAATGGAAACTTCATGAACTGTACTACTCATCGTCGTTGTAAGTGTAATGAAGTCCAGACGACTAAGATGGGCAGGCCATGCAGCTCAGATGGGGAAAACGATTGTTTTATTCCATCGTGGTTAGTAAACCGGATGAATAGAGACCGTTGGAAAGATCGAGGCGAGTTTGGGAGGATAATATAAGGGACGTTCTAGAAGTAAGTGCATGCGATGGATATTAGCTCGATCTTGTTCAGAACAGAATCATATGAAGAACGTTTGTTACTGCGGCGATGAATTTCTGAGTTCCGTAAGCCATATGATATGTAAGGAAGAAAATTGTAGATGCTCATTTCAATATTCCTCATTTGACTAATCGAATTCATCATCAAAGAGTATTATTTGTCTTACTTCAGTGTTAGAATTAGTTAATTTCAGATATAGCTCAAACGGTTAGCTAATAATGTTGCCATTACCCATGTTGCCATTTTGACGATATTTGCCCCATAAAATTACTCTTAATTGTAGGAATAATTTGAAACAAGTAACCATAGACAATGAGACTTAATTGTCATAGATTTTAATAGACAATAATTGACCCATAGACAATTAAGAATAAGTTTTCCAATTATTTTTAGCTTGATTTTAAATTATTTTATGCAATATAGCAATATACTTTTTAATCACAATGATTATTCACAAACTGATTACTTTTTACAACTATCACGAAATTATGCACATCAGTTTGATTCCATTTCAAATTAATGAATACATTAACACTCCTCAAGCGATGATACTAGAAATACCGCTTTCGCCATCATAGTGTCATTTTTGACACATCAATATTTTAATTGTTTTTAAGGAGAACATAGTATTAATACTAGGTTTTCATTTAATGAAAAGCTTGTTATTACTGAAGAAAATATTGACTTTTGGTCTTTATCTATTTTTCAAAATATATAATATATATAACTACAAAAATAACAATGTAATATTTTTGCCATTTTGTTCGTAACTTTTTCTTGCTGTCTAATGAGTTCACGAAATATCTCATCTCAAGTTTTCAAAAATTTCCGCAAAGAGAATGGACGCACACAATTTATTTACATTCTTCGAATCCACGTGTCTAATTTGACTAAAAAGTTTTGGTATGTATAGTGACAGACAGTGTTATCCGTTCGTGAAGGGAAATTTGCCGTCTGTACAAATGAAATTTTCCAATATGATTCTGTGTTTCCTGCAAAGTAAAAATGCCAACAAACACACACACACACACACACACACACATGTGTGTGTCTGTGTCTCTGTGTGTATGTGTGTGTTATACACAGGGTGGTAGAGAACTCCATCGAAAATCTTCGGGAAGTGATTCCCGACAGTGAAACAAGAAAAAAAAGTTCTCCTGAACTTGTGTCCATGACAGATAGTTTCGGAACTACAAGGTGCCGAAAGTGTGGGAAAATGAACTTCAGAGGCCGATAGTGCAACAACTATACAACGTAGAGATTACGGTTAAAAAATTAACTTAAGAAGTCATACCTACTCTATTCAAAAATGCATGTTTGAAAACTCTGCAATGCGTGCGCAAGGGATTCCCCAAAGGAACGTAGGGAGTCCTGAATAATCTGTCTAGTAAAGAGACGTAAAAAGCTTGAATGGATAGGTTTACCACCTGGAAACCATACGTCGTTGTACCATGTCGAGATCTCAAACAGATACGAAATGGTGGACACTGTCATAGCCGCTTTGTGTGATTGCATAACCACCAGGTAGAGACGGAGACCAACAAGGAAGTTGTGGAGATAAAGTGTAGTGAATACACTTCGGGAAGTGATGTGAGAACTGAAAACAAGGAAACAAGTCCATATGAACATAGGTGGAAAACGGCGGCACGTACCAGCTGGAACCTTGCGAAAGAGCGACGAAACTGGTGCTGGTGGCGAGCTGCTACCGTTCCATGTGGATTATCCACAAACCACAGATGACTATTATGAAAATTGTGGATACCATCCTTTCCAAATTTTGTTTCATCTGTGAACAAAATGGAGGAGAGAAAACCGACAGTTGTTGCCACCAAATGGAGAAACTGATTACAAAAGTCCAGCCTGGGACGAAAATCCCCTGCAACATTATGCTGATGGGCAAGCTCCCCTGCAACTTACCCGCGTGTCATTGTTCACATGTCTTAAAATACCTTCCTCCTCATGCAGAGGGCGTTCCTCACGTGGTCTTCCCGTGTCATACATGGTAGGGTGAAAAGTTCCCGTCTCACGCAACAGACGAAACAGCGCTGCAAACGTTATATAGTGCGGTTGTAGTCTATTGGGATATCGTTTGTTGTATAACGCCTGTAAACCATTTTCATGTGTTTCTCCATACACAAAAAGCATCTCGGCCAGTTTCTGATTGGTGTAATGGAATATTGTCACAACACACGACACTATAAACGTGCTTCACACCGCACAACGTAGTTCTTACCCACTTCAACTGTATGTATGACGTCGACAAACAAGGTAGGTCTACTCATCCCCAATGTATTGTTTGTTGGGTATGCACTCAGTGTATCTTCAGTACTAACGCCCTGTGCACCGTTGTGACCTGGTCTGGCACCTTGTAGCCCTCTCGCGGCAAATCAACAGAGTACGTATGAAGTGTGGTTTATCAGTATGGTAGCTATGGCCCTGTGTTTGTGATCGTGCAGTGTCCTTGAACATACATGTAATGTTGTGCTGCCATTGTTCCTTTTTGCTAGCCCCGTTGTTCTCTCCGCGGCTGCGTAGTCCAGTGGTTCTCCACAGTTTCGAACCTCTCGTCCTCTTGAGTGAATGCGATTGTGCTGCTCGCCCCCCTCCGAAGTCAATCCACTCATGCACAAGGCGTAACGTAAGCCTTGGACGACGATCCAGCAAAAAAGATTTCAATTCATACAATACACCTTGCTTAGTGTGTGTAGTAGTCAATCGCGGCCGTAGGCCGAGCCACGTACTCGTTCGAGGGATGCCGCCCCAAGCTAACTCATGGTTTGTTAATCATCATACACTGAAATGAACGTTTGTGTGCCCCCCCCCCCCCACCCTAACACGTCGAACATCTCGCACGCACCTTAGTAGTGTATGGGCCCTACTCGCCTCGTTTTGTTCCAGCACCCCCTTCGGACATGCAAACACCCCCTGGCGGAGATATCGCCCTCGTTGAGCATCGCCCGGTAACTAGCATAGCGCCTACACTGCTTGTTGCGGTACCGTCACACCAACACACCATGTCCGGCGGTGTTCCTTTGCATGCTCCCCGAAACTGCAGTGGGCAATCCCCAATTTCCAGTTCTCACCCCATTTTTCGTACGTCAGCAGTACTCAACACGTCATAGTACATCCGTCTGTTACACTTTTCCATGCCCCTACCATGTCTGCTTTGGTGAGTCCCCTTCCGCAGTTTACTTTGCTCCATTCGGTTTGCACCATCGTTTCCCTTGGGTATGATTTTCTTTCACTTGTTTTGGGCCGACGACAATATTTCTATTCGTTCGGGAGATATTCAACTTCGCTGCAGTTTGCCGCGCTCCTTCGCACGGTTCCTGATGGCACGTGTCGCCGTTTTCCACCTATGTTCATATGGGCTTGTTTCCTTGTTTTCAGTTCTCACATCACTTCCCGAAGTGTATTCACTACACTTCATCTCCACAACTTTCTTATTGGTCTCCATTAGTACCTGGTGGTTATGCAATCACACAAAGCTTCTATGACAGTGTCCTCCATTTCGTATCTGTTTGAGATCTCGACATGGTACAACGACTTATGGTACCAGGTGGTAAACCTATTCATTGACGACTCGTGTGACGTCTCTTTACTAGACAGATAATCCGGGACACCCTACGTTCCTTTGGGGAATCCCTTGCGCACGCATTGCAGAGTTTTCAAACATGCATTTTTGAATAGAGTAGGTATGACTTCTTAAGTTAATTTTTAACCGTAATCTCTACGTTCTGTAGTTGTTGCACTATCGGCCTCTGAAGTTCATTTTCCCACGCTTTCGGCACCTTGTAGCTCCGAAACTATCTGTCCTGGACACAATTTCAAAAGGATTTTGTTTTTCTTGTTTCACTGTCGGGAATCACCTCTCGACGTTTTTTGGTGGAGTTCCCTACCACCCTGCCCGTTTTGCAGTGGCGAATGCTCTCCATTCAGTGACTAGTCAAGCAGTCAGAAAAAAGATGTATATACCTTGATGGTCATTTTCTTCTATCCTTATGCTCTTCTGCGCGTACCACAACAGTTCGATCATGTGACTAATCTCACTAGTTGGGTTAAGCAAGGAGTTTGTTGTTGGCTCTACAATCATCGTGATGCTATTGCTTGTCCTTCAACAAAACGACGGAAACGAGTTCATCTACTGATTCTTTCATCTAGATGGTTGAAAACAAGATTGCTGATGGAGATATTTCTGATGTGGTTCGCTTACTTACCTCCGACGACATAATAGTACACCAGACGCCAATATTTTGAAAGTTCTACAGAAAAATCATCAATCTCTTCCATATTGTATCGAGTTTTTGCCTTCGAACACTTTAAAGCTATCAAATCTTTCCCTTCTGATCGCAGGTAGATTGAATGGTTCTCGTCCTTCGACTCTTAAGGATCTTTTGATGTGTAATGATGTTGACTTAAAATATCAATTCATTACTTCTTTATGTGATTTTATTTCAGTTATCTCTTTTGGATAAGTACCTATAGATGTTCGTCCAATTTTGTTTGGCGCCACTTTGATCGCCTTATCAAAGAAGTGTGGTGGACTTCGTCCCATTGCGATCGGTAATGTGTTGCGTGGTCTGACATCAAAAATTATGTTTTCGAATTCGTATTTTATTTTCATCTCATTATCCTCGTCCAAAGATCGTCATAAATCTTGATTTTCGGAATGCCTTCAACGAATTAAATCGCGATGCCATGTTGAAGACGATTAGAAAAGATTTCCGGTTGATTTATCATTATGTTATCCAGTGTTATTCCCAACCTAGTGAATTCTTTCTGGGTGATGACATAATTTAATCTCAACGTGCAGTCCAACAGGGTGATACCCTCGGCCCTGCTCTTTTTGTAGTTACACTACAATATATATTCAAATCAATAGCAAACTAATTTAACTTAGGGAATTTAGATGATGGCACTATCGCGAACGATTCATACCTAGTTCTTTCTACCTTACTTAATATTCGGGATGCATCTTCAGAAAATTCTTACATCTGAATTTATAATACTGAGAAGTTAGTTTTATAAATGTTCAGCAAAACCAGAACGATGCTCTTTATTCAAGATTCATGGGCTTGGCTACTGGAATACGATTTGTCTTTTGCTTCAGCATATCTACTTGGCTCCGCCATTTCTACCGTGGCTCTTCGCAGACTACTGATTGAGATTTCTAAACTTGATTTTTTCTTTTCCTGCTTATGTTTGATTTCAGCACATTCAGCATTCCATCGACTTCGTGCATATTTTTCCAACAGCCGATTAATGTACTTTTTATGTTGTTCTCTTTCTTGGCGGGAAGAGTCATTGTTAGAGAGATAAGATTGAGTTTTACAGGCAGGTCTCAAATCAATCCTTAATTGCTCTTTCAGTGGCAAGGCTTGGTTACAGGCTGCTTTGCCAATTCGGTCAGGTGGACTTGGCATTCGCCGGGCCATGGGGTTGGTGTTCCGTAGTTTTTTTAGCGTCTTACCATGGCTCTGGTCGTCTTGTTGAGTCTATACTTCCACTGGGCTTTTGTATCGACCCGGACGCCTGTATTCAAAATTGTTCAGCAAAATGGTCTACATTAAGTGGATTAAAATCTCGTCTTTTGTATGTCAATAGCTCCTAGTCTTCTTAGGACGATCCTATCATCAGATGTACACAATCGCAGTTACTAGAATCCGCTACTTGCCTTGAATATAAAACCAGGCTACTAGCAGCGTATTCACCTGAGTCCGATGCTTGGCTCCAAGCTTTGCCTTCTCCTCCTCTTGCTCTACATCTTTCGAATAAAAACTTAAGTGTCGCTGTTGCCTCACGTTTAGGAGCAGATGTCTGTGTACCTTACCGTTGTCCAGCCTGTGGAGCGTTCATGAATAAACGGGGCCTTCACGGTCTCTCGTGTGTCTGTAGTACTGGTAGACACATGCGTCATTCTAGTGTCAATGATGTCATCCTCAGAAGTCTAGTCTCTGCTAATGTACCATCCATACGAGATCCATCTGGTTGTACCCGCTCCGACTTTAAGAGACCTGATGGAATGGCACTAGTTCCATGGAAAAGAGGAAGACCTCTTTTATGGGGTTTTACCTGCAATGATACTTTCGCTATTTCAAATGTTACTAATTCTTCTTTGAAAGCGGGTGGTGCTGCTACTCGTTGAGAGGCCGATAAACATAGGAAATACTCTAATATACTTGCTCAGTTTATTTTTGCTGCGATCGCAATTGAATCAAGTGGTACTTGGGGCACGGCAGGCATAAATTTTATCAAAGAAGTTGGTGGGCGAATACAGATCGTTTCAGGTGTAGTCCGCGCGACAACCTTTCTAATCCAGCGCCTCTGTATCGCAATTCAGCTGTGTGTATATTCTATTTTTGATATGTGGCTTCTAGGGAGGACATTAGATGAGATTTTCTTCCTTTAAAGATGGGTTTTAAAGTTTTTATTCATGTTTTGTTTAAATTTGATGGTTTAACGTACCTTAAAAGAGAAAGAATTGTGTTTGAATGTTAAAAGACAACATTGTTAACATTTGTTGTATTATACATCCAAATTCGTTTATTACAGTTCATAGTGTGTGAATATATATAAAACATTGTACATGCTTTTCCATTGCTACATATTTTGAAGAAAAGTATCACGTATCCTAAATATTTAGAAGGAAAAATTCCACATTCCCACCACGGCAATGAATTTCCCGTTTTGTGGGAATATTTCTGTCATCTTGCAACACAGGTGACATGCCGTAACATGCTAAGGGAATCGACAAAGAGTAGAAAGAACAATGCAGAATGAGAAAAATAGGAACAAATCTGACGGGGTGGGATAAACAACAACAAAAAAGCAACTAGAAGTAAGCATCGTAGGCTGAGTCATTCAGGAAAGAGACAAAGAATTGTTCCTTTGTGGTTTCACAAACAAAGAATATTATGATAATAAAAACGCTATTGCATGATAGGTATGCCAAAAGAGGCATACTTAGGTTTACGGCCGGGAAAAGGAAGAATAAACAGGGAAACGTTAAAATAAAGGTTTACGTGTCAAAATGTTACCATCTCCAACGGGCGACTTTAAATATTTAGTGAAAAAACAACACTATTTTGTTTCTAAATTAAACTGTCCATTACATACTCCCACACTTTAGGTTTTCTGGTACTTTGCATCTTTTCTCTACAGATTTCCGTATCTTATACACAATCTAGCCCTTGCGCTATAAGTATGCACAAATCTACCGTCATAGCATGTGTCTTAACGAGATTTACAGACAGGGAACAATGATTTACCTTTGTGACGAATAAGGTTGTGCCGGATAATATAAATCGTAGGGTGGTGACACAGTACATGGTTTGCCAATACATGAAGAAGTATTGAGTATTTCTGTCACTTTACAAAGTGTTTACTATAATGTCGTTACTTTGACGACATTTGCATGAAAGCTCAGAATTTTCCCCTTATTTGATAATGACACAGATAAATTTAATGCATCAAAGACTTTACGTTTTATATGAAATAAGAAAATAGTCCTTTAGCATATGGCAAATATTGTGTTGATGATGTACCGAGTAGCCGTAGCTCAGTTGGTCGAGCGTTGGCTTCGCGTCCGGTAGGTCCTGAGCTCGATCATTACGTCGGTTATATTTATTTATATTATCCTAGGTTATCCTCAGTCGTACAAGTATTATTCTGGAATGGTGCCTTCGAAACAATACTCTGGAGGAATAGTACATTCTCACTGCGCCGTTAATTCGTCCTAGCTCAGTTGTTTGATTAACATTAATTTTCTGTTTAAGAATTACACATTTTCTTGTATGACTACATTCTACTCTAGAAGCAAAATTCAAGGAAATGAGTGTCTAGCCAGAAAGCATTAAAACCAGTATCCATTGTCACAGGTATTGCCCATCTAGTTCAATATTTGGGCTAAGACCCCAGTTCAGGTTTTTCCAACCACACATGATTTATTTGTGGTATAGCTTAAGCATGCGCTACTGCTTGACATTCAATACCACCCAATTCAAATTGCTGCCATGTTATGCAGTTTCGCCCGATTTTAAACATTTTACTAACTAGAAAAATGCTTTAGGTGGAAGAAGAGGTATTTTCGTTAAAATGACTTGCTTCTTCTACACGTGCAGATTACCCGACAATTATCACAGCAAATTGGAGAATGTAGTGAGTAGTTCTTTCACACTATAAAAGTTATTTGTCATTTGTGGGTCGTAGCTAGGGAATTACACTACTGTAGTCATCTTCTCCTGATGGACATCATTTCACAAATTACTCCATATAATATATCTGCGTAAAAGAAAAGGCGTGGGGGGCAGTAGTATTGTTGTGTATTCGCTAAATAACAACAAACTGAAGTAAGGACAATTCCACACACTTCATCCTCTACATCTAACTGGGTACTTTTCTATTTATATGTTTACACACCACTGTTTTTTTAAAATTAGATGATATTTGTTATACTGAACCATATTTAAGAAAAAAAATCATAAACACTAAAACTAGACATCATTAATCACTTATGAATTTTGGACATTTATTGATGAAACGTTGAGTTATAATGATTCAAATTTTATGCGTTAGTGTGAACATCAACTCTGATAACTAGGTCCTTAAAATTGTATGATACGGCGAGGCTACCGCGGCATATGGCTATACCAATAGCTTCTTTCCGTCTTAGATAAGGTGAAGCTCTACAAGACAACCACTGACATATTTTAG
The DNA here is from genome assembly GCA_022664845.1 of Lepisma saccharinum. Taxonomy (NCBI): domain Eukaryota; kingdom Metazoa; phylum Arthropoda; class Insecta; order Zygentoma; family Lepismatidae; genus Lepisma; species Lepisma saccharinum. Next base: position 32,209 of record JAGDQP010019273.1, read on the forward strand.
AAATTCTCATATTTAGTTCCAGTTTTTTGGTTTTTTGGTTGTGTTTCTTTAGGTGTTACGCGACAGGAATGAACTCAGTCCCTTAAGATACATGAGAACCTGTGAGTATCGACTTAACTAAGGACTTGTAATCTGCCAAATTTCATCACTTCATCTACAGTAACGGAGTATCCTCAACAGAATGCAACCAATTAAAGGAGGTGATTATTCACTCCGAAAAGTGAGTTAAGTTCCCTTCAAAAATTGGAGAAATGCACATTTTGTGATATTTCGACAAGTATCTTATAATCTAAGCCGCGTTGCCTTATCAAATGAAAAAGGAAACTGTCCCGAAAAAATAATTCCAGATATGCATTGAGCAGTGCACCTTAGAAGGAATTACCTACAAAAGAATTTCATTAATATGAAATTAATATTGCGGATAGGAAGTCTATATTCAGCTCCACCCTTCAATAGTAAACTTTCTCAGGTACATTGCGTGGGTAAAATTTCGATATCATGTCCTAAATATACAATCATTACATTACTGTTTGCACATAAATTGCGTTATTTGTGACGATGACACACCAACTCATATCTTTCGACATTCCTTCATAGGAACTAGAAATTCGTACTTGTTTTGACTCAAATAATTCAGGAAGTATGATACATTCAGGAACTCTCCACGCACAAGTGTGTGGTGTGTGGGTTTAACACTATAAACTTTCATTTGCAAATTTTAAATGATATTTTTGAGGTGAGGAAAACACATATACAGCCATCACTTAAAAACACAATAAACTATTCATTGCACATTCGTCAAAATACACCCTTATAAATTCACAATTTTAATGTATGGTCCGATATATCCTACATGTTCAGTAACATCACATACAGTCTGGTGATCCTGGTAATTGACTTATATATTTGATCTCTATATGCAACATATAGGTTATGACGTGTATCAAATAAGCCATGGAGCTAACAATTAGGTCATTCTTGGTCTATAACCTAGATCGACTTGGGACTAAAAGCTACAGGATTGAGGCAAATAGATCACGAACCGATTACAATCAATCAATCAACCATTCAATTTATCTATCTATCTATCTATAACTATGTAGTGTTTCACATTATATACTAATATATCACAGAAACAAAAGAAAACACTACGATTTCTAAACGTATCCTATTCCCTGTTAAAAATTGCTGAAAGGTGTTTTCGGATACTACATTGGGGCAATAACTCTCGCAGTTGATACACCCTTAAATTAGAGATATCTTTCCTCTTGTATTTTCAATATAAATAGCCTACCAGTAGACGTTAGTCCAGTGAGTAGGCGAGACGATATTACTACACTTTCTTTAAATAATAGTTCTAGTCTATAACACATTATATAAAGTATATTAATATAGTGTTTTCCAACACAACTTTCTAAATATCTTCCAGTACAACCGAAAACAGTATCTGATTCGTCTGCCCTATCTCAGAGCATAACTGTTATATTTGATAGTTAACATAAGTTGCTCAGCATAAATAATCCAGTTATAACAGCATCAAAATTAAATGTTGAAATTCATGCTCCATTACTCAACATACTTAAGAGATTTGTATTTGTAATAAATGAAGATTGGTCTAATTAAAATATAGTACAAAATTTCAACAATGCTCATAAAACTAGCCCCCAGAAATAGGCCAAAGACACCACCCAACGAAACTGAAAAATAAGAAGAAAGAAACATGTATAATGCTTATAAATTTATATCAACTACTGGGACAAATTTAGTTAAAAATACATTTGATAACATTATAACTATAAATATGAACAGCCATCCTCCGAACTAAACACACTCAATTACTGCATAAATGCCTTGAATATTACTTGCGTTATTATTGGTTAGCGAAAAAACACGTATTCAGACCACTGAAGTATTCACTATAATGAATTTGTTTGTACATACTTTTCAGAAAACCTTGATCATTACGTTTCTCCGCTTAACCGTAATTTTATTAAAATTTAGATCTGTGATAATGTTTTGCCTGTAAGCTCTATAATTCGTAATTCGACAGAAATCTCCAGAAATACTATGGCATTGTCTATTGGATGAAAATCTTGTTTATTAATTTTTACAATCTTGCAGAATAGCTTCCCTTCATCCAGAATCTGACAGCATTTTTAATAGCTTCAAAATCTGGAAAACCTATATAGATATTGCATGAGAAAAAAATCTTTCGAGAGTTTTGTTAGTGTAAGAAATAACCCAGAACATTGTTTATATTATAGAGATGTTCTCGGTATATCGGCCAGGTGAAGTCCAACGATAGAGCCGACGTTTCAAGAACAGACATTATTCTCATCTTCAGGGCGAGTGTACTGAGACCAGTTCATGCGTACTGTATGTAGGACGGTAGGGGGCGGAGCTTACGAATCCGTGTCTCTGGTTTGTCGGCCTATAGCTTGACACTGATGTCGTTTTCATGTATGTTTTCTTTATGACTAGTGTCCAAGTCTGACTAAGTTGAAATCCTCTATCTCTGTTGACATTATTAGGTTTTTGTAGTATAGTATGGCAAGAGATTCTTTTATTATCCTATCGCAGTAATTGGAGCTTTTGAGATAATTTTAGTTTCAGAAAATACAATTCTATGTCCTTCTGTAATGCTGTGTTCTGCCAGGCCTGATTTCTCCGGATAAAATAGCTTGATGTATCTTTCATGCTCCTTGCATCGATGTTCAACTGTTCGTCCTGTTTGTCCTATAACGTTTTCCCGCATTCACAAGGAATGCAATATACTCCTGGTGTCTTAAGAAGCAGGTCGTCTTTAACTGGACGAAGCAGGTTTATCTGATTTATGACGGTGGTCTGCGGCTGATATCCCGAGAACATCTCTATAATATTCGCCGCCAGGAAAGCTTCAATTCTTA
>JAGDQP010019274.1:16604-33950 GCA_022664845.1 Lepisma saccharinum
TCAAATATATACTTTTCAGTATATATTCTGCAATGATTTCCGCTTCTTTTTGCTTTAGTGCAGACACTACAGTAACAACGTGTATAAATTACATCGCCGTCGTAAGTTAAACTGCTTTAAAAACTAGGTAGGAAATTATCTAACTACAAAATGGTATGAAGTCAATTCTTTCTTCCCTGAGTGGAGTTGCTTAATGGAAGCAATGCTTGCCTCATAATCTAGAGGTTTTGGAAGCGAATCACAGGAACTGTCATTGAAATATTTTCCCGTGTTTCCGTCTGTTAAATAGTACAGTGTGTGTGTGAGTGAAGATGAGAGAGACAATCTTTCTTATCCAGGTTAGACCAAGTTGGAACTAATTGATTGAAGCCATAAGTCGCTTTAAGCAAAGTTTTACCTTGTACGTCGCATTTTGGGAATTTGTGTGGAACAATGAGCGGCTTGTAGATGGAAGGAAATAGGCAAATGACCTAAAAATGTAATATAAGTAACTCTTTTCTTGTAAAATTTAAAGATCACATCTTTCTAGTACGCTGGAATCGTGACTTAATTCAGTCACTAAAGGCTCCAGCTGCACTTATTAAGTTCCGCTGAAGATAAACACAAGAAATTGCAAAATGAGCCCGACAAAACCACCTCACGAGATTCCTGACGTGGAAATAATACAGTTATAGACCATTTTAGGATGCATACATGTTTCGTTTCGGCGCTATAGGCTGCCGAAAGCGTGAGAAAATTAAGTTTAGAGCTTGATATTTCCAGTACTATTAACACTCGGACTCAGGCGGCATTGTCAATTTGACGCTTAACAGGTCACACCACCCAAATTAAAATGCGTAACAGGCAGCAACGTATTCTACAAAACATCTGGACAATAATCACTACAGTTTTAATGTAGATTTACTGATTTACCCCTGAAAGACCAAATCATTGGCATGAGGAAAGCTGTATCTTCCTCTGGTGAGAGGTTCCCAATGTTTGATGATGCAGACGCACACCTCTGATCAAATATTGAGGTTAACGGAGGTTGATCTGCAAGTGAGAATAAATATTGTACCTCCTATTGTTACTAGCTGGCAGAGTAGACGAAAGAATTTTGAGGACACAAATATGAACCCGCATGTAAAACATACAAGCTTGCACAATATTCTTCTGATCTGGGATATTTCATATTACTGTCTGATCAACTTGTCCTAAATACTTTGTAGAGCCCACATTGTCTCTCGGGGATTGCAGAATATCGGAGACATCTGCCGGCTCTTGAAATCCCCCCCCCCCGCCCCTCTCGTGAGTTCCGAACAAAAGAAGCGAATTACTTGTAGCATGCATGTTGCGTGATGAGAGTTAAACTAACAGACTAAGTTGTTCAAACAGAAGATGGTGTACTCAGATTCAAAGGAAATAGCGTACGGGTACACTAAGTTTGATAGATTCCACAATGTACCAGTACCGGACAAAAAATTCGACTCTCGTTGTAAATTAGCAATACCTATTATGCTACTGTAACGTATATTGGTCCAGTGTTTCCGGTTGTGCAAAATTCCAAGCTTAAAAAATCCACCACTTTTTGTGGATCGGAGTGTACCTTAATGAATGATGAGTTATTTTAGTTCCTGTGTACCTCATAGAAAAGATAATTTAGTTCTCTAGACAGTTTGTGTGTACTCTTTGAAACAATAGTGATCTACATAGTAAATGATTTTGTAAAAATCACACGCCACACCCTTTCCTTCATCAAGGCACTCATCTGCTCTGTGCTAATTACAGTGTCTCACTTAATCTTCATTCGCTGTACTCAGTGTAATGAAATCGTGCTGTTGAGGTTGTGATTGCAGTCTGTTCTCTCGTCGCTTACTTTAGCAGTGTGCTCACAGTAGGGTAGTAAAAGTGTTCTCTCTCAGAAAATTACGATTGATTGCATATAGCTTGTGGCTGATAAATGGAATATTTAATCTGTATAATTTATTCTAAACTTTTTCAAGTTGTATGCAAGTTTAGTTAATTAAAGACTTTTTTTCATTGGCTGAAACAAACACACACACACACACACACACACAAGAAAAAGTGCGTTCACTGCAGTTAAAATTTACATTTTACCTTCTTATTTCTACTCCGTGGATGAATGATTTCACTCGTCGCCATATGATCACGTGAGTTCCGGGTTTACTTCCCCTTGCACCTTACACTTACGTCCTATTCTTAAAACGTCATTTCTATCTGATAAATTTGCATGAATTTTAAAACAAAATTATGAAAATATATACATTTGCTTTTTAAAACTATAAAGGCAGCCCCCCGAGGACAGACTAACTTCGTATTCGGCTGTAGCATTATGTTTATAAAGACTATTTTTTTTATATCTTTTTAATGCAGTTTTAAAATGCAAGTATACTTAAAAAGATTTTGCGCATTTTTGTTTTGTATTTGAAACATCTTCCAATACGAAACTGCTTCAGGCTGCCACCTGTAAGCTTTGTAACGCATACGGACGTATACAAAAAATTACTGCCGTCTTGATTTCGGGATTTCAAATTTTTTAGGATCAGAATTAACGCTCGTGAGCACCTCCAGATATAAAACTTACCGAAAATCGTTTTTTTTTTTTTTAGTGGATCAGTTTCGAGATACTTCCAATATTTTTATTAATTTATTTTTAAAATTCAGAATCCTCGTTTGCGGCCTCGGGATATGAGACCTCAGAAAATCAGATGAGTTTTACACGCTTTATATTAACTTGCTCTGTAATCATCTCTGGTACAAATCTTGGAAAGTGAGTTAAAAATAAATTACATCATCTGATTTCTTTGAAATTTTGTAAACTTGTTTGCTTTCGATGACAATACAATATTGAATCATTAGATGTGCGATAGAATAATCCAGTTAACTGTAATTAATTAAATAATTGGAAATTATCCTTAAATACACGCAACGCCGCATCTATTGCGTGAACTTTGGGTTGCCTGTCTCGCAGGGAGTTTTATATTCTTCTCTATTATACATAAAAATTAATTAAAAGATTTTTTTAAAAAAAACACGCTTTTTTAAGATGGACTAAAATGTAAAAAATAATGAATTAATCTTATGAATCGGAAAATTAAGCGTGGGTGCTTTTGCTTACCTTATTATAATATCTAAGAGCACCCACGCTTAATTTTCCGATTCATAAGATTAATTACATTCATTATTTTTTTACTTTTTAGTCCATCGTAAAAAAGCGTTTTTTAAATCCTTTTTAATTATTAAAAAATAACATGTTTTGGACTGCTGTCATAATGGATTTCGGATTTTTCACCGGCATTCAAAATTCACTTTCATGAAATTTTACCAAAATTGAACTATTTTTGTTTAAAGTTAACTTCTTTGGACTGGTGCCGTGAATTTTGGAATACAAGACGCCATATTGAATGTGAACATACAAAATTTTATATTTTAGAATTTAGTTTTCAGCGCCTTTCCAAATGTACATCTATGAAATCTAACGAAAGTGGGATATTTTAGTGTTTTTGGTTGCTGCTATCCAACTTTCTAAGACTCGTAGCAATGCAGTTTTGATAAAAGTATGTGAAATTTGCTAGTTTCAAAGTAGTTGTGTTGTGTTATGACGATTCCTGGTAAAATTAAATACCTGATTGCTATATCCATATTCGTATAGTGTGACGAATGATGCCATTCCATTATGCATGATGTTATTTTAAGGCGTAACTCGTGTAATGTATTACCACCAAAGCATATAAATATTCTGTTCTAAATGAGTGTTCTGATGCCGGAACTAACTATTGCTTGTGGCAAGGAATATCTTTAATTATCTATTTAAGTTTTGTATTTTTATGAGTTGTTGGTGCTAATTTAAAATTAAATGTTCTTATCCAGAAAATGATCTATGAAGGGATATGTCGTATATATGTAAATTTTCGTATGTATATTAAGTGAAAAAGCATCAAGCGGACTTTGTTTATTTTCATAGAATTAAGTTTTATTATTTTCCAGTGTTGCTGTAGGTAGTAACGTAAATGTACAAATTATCTGGTACAAGTTGTATTCAGAATGTAATATTTGACTAAACGAAACCATGTAATATATAATACTTCTCATATGGTTTCCTCGACAGTTGATTTCACTCGAACGTTGTTTTATTTGCAAGATTGCTTACTATCTTACACAGCTGTTTATGTAGTGGAATTTCAGATCTGACAAATCCAAATTTGTTGATTCAACATCGTGGCATATCCCACTTATTTTAACCAAACGAACAAACTAAGTAAATCACCAGTTTTACGTTATATTCAGGATGAATTGGCAACGTGTAGCGGAAGCTGGACATGGAAGGAATTGTGGGTGGAGAACAGATTTGATTTTCTAAATTGGTTAACAAGACATCTGCAGTGTAGAGGAAAGCGAAATCTCCAATTTAGTTGGTGGGCCCAAATTTATTTCAGGTACTAGTTAAAGGAAAGCTTAATTACGGATTTTGATCAGTTCAAAAATACCAAAAATCACCCAAATATATTCAGGAGCAGAATCCAGAGCTATTGAACTCGGTGTAGATTCAGATGGGTAAATTTGGATGTAGGAATTACCAGTCTGCATTGTAGAGTCGATGGATAAAAACCCCACTGATTATAAAGCGTGATAGCTTTACATTTCATGTTTGGAGTTCTTTATATGCGCAGATCATTATAATCCAACTCAGTGACAGAATTTCTAACGCGAAGATAATGCTTGTGATTGCGTTCAACAGAATGCAAAGGGTGAGTCAACATTGTATAAGATGATCAGATAAGTGAGAGTTGATTTTCCTTACACTTACTTTTATTATTATAATAAATGTATAGGAGACTGAACAATAACATCTTTGGTTTTACTTTGATTCAATACTTTGTACAGCGGAAGATCTGCTGTAGGAGTAGTATACGCAGATGTGTGGTAGTGAATTAATTTATCCTTAAGTGTAATCCCGTATGGATACGTTTACAATTTTATTTTGATGGTAAACTAAAAAGCATATCGTCGCTGATTTTACAATGCCGCCTAACCACCACTTCGGGCGAAAATTACTTTTATACATGTTTCGACTCATTCTGTCAAAGCAGCTATACCGAAGTAGTTTGTTTGTCCAACAGATAGTGGTGTAATAATGACAAGAGTATTATCGCGTATGCCGAACTTAAATTCAAATTTAGCATGTTTTCTTCCTCCTGTAAAATATACATTTTGTGATGTAGGCGATATTGTGAAATTTATGACGATAAATGTTAATTAGCTTGTAGATTCTCCAAAAATTTTCTCATATATTAACATGAGTAAATTTTGGATTTGATGCTTGAAAGGTTGCGTTAACCTAGAAAACTGCATATGAAATAGAGGATGATTGTAAGAAATTGACTTACAGGTGATCCCAAGAGGCTTTCACACTGAAGTAGCTAACTTCTCTCTGGTGAGTGGCGACTCGGTTCTTACTGCAGTAGGCTTTAAAATTCAAAATATCTGTCGACGACGACTGTCACCGCCTCTTCTTTTTTTTATGGCCTTTAGGCATCCTATGGCTCAGCCCACTGACTAGCAAACCTGTTGTCAGTCTATTTCTTCATCCATTGCACTAACTCAACTGCGTCCAAACCTTGAGTATGCTGAACTCCTATTTTGACAAATCTGACGCCAACTGTACTGACTTGCAGAACTCTACTTTATTTGCTGTGTGTGCCTATTTACTGGGAAAAGGAATTTTTTGTATAGTCTTGTTCGTAAGGAATTGCTCCCAGCTTGCTCGAGAGATCTGGAACAGAAGTTGGACATGGCGGGCGTCAAGGGTTCATCGTTAACAATTATTGTTTATTCTTCAGGTAAACCACAAAAACCTTGGATGCCATTTTCTGTGAGCGCTGGAAGATTCAAGGTCATTCCGTATGAAATCGACAAATCTTAAAAATAAATGAAATTGCTCTATTTTTAAAATTTGTGAATATTTGCACATTTATTCTATCATGTTAGCAGTTTGTTTCCTATTAACATTCGATCGTAGCAGTCATTTCTCATCGTGTGAGTCGTTGAGTGTTTACAGAGCTTTGCTGAAACCTGTATTATTAAACATATAGCGAAGTTATAAGACTGGGATTGGTGACATTGCGATAGTACAGGACTAGACGGTCACAGAAAATTGGTATTTGCAAGATACGAAGTTTCGTGGCAATATGGTGGCGCGCACTTTTGATATGAGGAATTGATTGCACAAATTTGGTAATGTCATGGGTCCGAAGTTGCTAGAATTGAAAAAATGTCACTATTCAAAGTCAGAAAAAGTGAAGTGGGGGATGAGATACAAATCTGTTAATAATACAGACAATACTGTTTTGTGACTACCTTCGAAAGCTTCGAATGCATGTTTTCATTTTGTTATTCAAACACCTTTGGATGGGACAAAAGTTTAAAGTAGGAAGAAGATTCAATTGGTTGAGCAATATCCTAGGCTTCTTTGACATATGAAAGGTAAATATACTAATTAATAGACGGCAATGATAATTGCGCTAATAATGTAAGCAAATCTATGTGTAGACCCATTTTATAATCAAGTGGACAAATAGTGATGAGCATTTAAGTAATCATCTACATGTGCATATTAATTAATTAATTAAAATGCTGTTAACGTCATAAACGAGCTGTGGGTTTTAAGGATGGAAACGTTTCAAGTGGGGCCCGACTCGAAGCACTCCTTTCAAGAGACCTCACGCACAGAAAGTGAGCGCACTAACCTTTCGGCCACCTGTATATTTGAACGCTCGATATGTATTATCTGCCGTATTAGTCTACGTGTGACTAGTGTTTACAACACTGATTCGTGTCAGACTCTTGATATGTAGTTGTTGAAACTGTTGAACTAAGATCTTTTATCACTTTATTTTCCTTACACTAACAATCGAGAAAGTACATTTCAGTTTATAATTTCTCTTCCACTTGACTGATTAGGAAATAAAAAAGATTATATATTAGATTATTTCTATTAGTACTTACCTTTCATATGTTAAACAAGCCTAGGTTTTGCTCAAACCATTGAATCTTTTCCCCCTACTTTAAACTTTTGTCCCATCCAAAGGTGTTTGAATAACAAAATGAAAACATTTGCATTCGAAGCTTTCGAAGGCAGTCACAAAATAGTAGCCTATTGTCTGTATTATTTCAGATTTGTCTCTCGTCTCCCACATAGGCCTAACTATTTCTGACCATGAACAGGGACAATTTTTCAATCTAGCAACTTTGGACACATTTTTCCACCCAGAAGGAAATAAAACTTGTAGAATGCTACATTATACGATTGATATTCAACACGTACACTACTACAAATTCCAGGTTAAAATATCTACTATAAATATATTTAAGGCATTACCAAATTTGTACAGTCAATTCCTCATATGAAAAGTGCGCACCGCCATATTGCCACGAAACTTCGTATCTTGGAAATACAAATTTTCTGTGACCAGTCCTGTACTATCGCAATGGCATCAATCCCAGTCTTTTATACCTTTGCTATATGTTTAATAATACAGATTTAACAAAGTTTTGTAAAAACTCAACGACGCACACATGCCCGATGAAAAAATGGCTGCTACCCGGGACGTACTTAGGGGCAGGTCCGGGGCGTCCGGACCCCCCCCCCAAATCAGTTTTATGCGAAAATGATATAACTTCTGGGGTAATTATATATATTTAATATATACTTCATGCCTGAACACACCTTGGACCCCCTCCGTAAGCCTTTTGATCCCTTCCAAAACCAACTTTTGGATACGTGCCTGGCTGCTACGATCGAATGATAAAAGGAAGCACTGTAAATCTACATTTCGTCTCCGCGTATATGATACAATCAATGTGCAAATTTTCACAAATTTTAAACAGTGCAGCTTTCATTTAGTTTTAAGATCTGTCGATTTCATATAGAATGGCCCTTCAGTTATTCAATACTAGAACACACAATTCTTCAAAAAGTATGATAAATTGTAGTGCAATTGTTTATAGCATTCATGGCTGTAGGTGACCGGTCGGTCACTCTCTACTTTTATCGGATGGAAGGCACCCATCGGACAGAACACAATCAGCATCATACAGGAGTTCAGAAGGGAGCAAAAATCTTCCCTACATAAGGAGTAAGCATCAATTGTTCTTTCTAATTCAGCCTAATTGAACCAGAATTGAACCTAACGTAGGATGAAGGGTTAAATGAAAGACAGGAGTCAGTAGTGCGCAATTTTCAACTAACAAGACTATTTTAAAATCGGGATTCGGATTAGGGTTAACGGAACTGGCAAAAATAAAGCTCCTACTGAATCTGTTTTGTTTCTATTTATAACACCAATAGCAAATCCAATGAAAAATATCATTCCGTAGTGTAATAGAAGCCTCAAATTTTGTGTGATAGAGGAGCGCAGTCTGAAGTTTACTTATGCGTGAATATTATTATTTTCACTTAACATGTTTAAAAAGTTCGAGAGTAATAAACTGGTAATAGGAAAAAAAAAAAAAAAAAGCGCATATTTTCTGTTAATACCGAGCAACACGAGACGAGACAGACTTTCTGAAATTAAAGAAGAGACTAAGTTAACTACTATTCCCGTCTCCAAAGTTAAAAAAAATCAGTCGGAATAAAGCATTTGCTACCAAGAGTAAAGAATACTTAAATTTATTTTTAATATTTTTTTTTTTCGAAACAATTCTGATTTCCATTTTCCAGTTAATTCCATACTATGGGTTATTGAAATAAATGATAATTAATAGTCAGTGTGATGAATAAAATTATTTCAAAACCTAAATTTGTTTAAAGAAATCTTGGTGTAAATAAGAATGAATTAATCTACTAGACGGGATGTTGATACTCGTAATCTCGTCTCATCTTGTAAACAAACGAAGTTTTGTAAATTAGAAGGTAATATCGTTCCTCGGAAATGGAATATTCAGCGTAACTTAAAATCATTTCAGAAAGAGCCGTAACCGTTACCATAGTTACTACATTTGATGTTGAAATATTTTATATTACGGATAGCAATACAAATCCAAATCTAAATAATGTACTATTCAAGTATTCAGCAAAAGGTAATTGAAGAAAAGTACGGATAGCTTCTTAAGTTTTTGCATTATAATATCATAACTGGTGGTTCCATTTGCGTATCTCATGGAAGCAGTTTCCATAAACTGTACCCTTCATGTGTAAATTAATATAGTGTTGCTGTCACTTTAAATGTAAATGTCTAACTGTAAAATAATAATCCAACATTGGAATTAAAAAGTGGATACTACGTGCATAACAAATAAATAATAATAATTCGAGTAAATAATCACAAATTACATGAAACGCTATATTCCGTAAATTAATTCGTATATTTGTTGCTTTAGTGCATTATTAAATGATGAATTTAGTTTTGAATCGCACACTTGACATGTATTTTTCCGCCATTATTTATTTTTTGCCCCAGGCTGAGAATCACTGACATAAAAGGTAATCCAGAAATAAGAGCAGCACAGTTAGTTCAATATATTACTGGTATGTAGTGGATAGTTTTGTATAATTATTTTTTGTAAGTTTAACTGGTTTGGCAAATACTAATGTCAAGTAAATCCTTTCCTGCGGATGTGCGTAGCTTATAAGTCTTACTATGAAAAAAGAAAAGATGAAATTAAAATTAATTCAGGTATGTCAATGTCTTACAAATTCTTGTGAGAGGACGTCCTGTTTATGCATAAGTACGTGCGAATGTTTCATGTGAGTGCGTTGTTTATTAGCCATTGTGTACTCCAAACACTGTAATTTATTCTAACTCGAAGTAATATGTTTTTCAAAGAAAAGAGAGGCAAAAAAGGCCTCATTTAGATTTTTCTGCAATTAATACATCATGAAACTAAAATACTAATTACTATGTTCGCCTGAATGTTAAAAGATGTAGGTTTCACAATTGTGTGTTTCACTGCAAGTAATTAGGCCTAATGCTTGTTATGTTTTCCCATTTTCATTCTCTGAAGGTATTCATTATTTCCCTCATTTTAATATTTCAATTAAGTCAGCTAGCGTGCTTGTTACCGCCGTGTTTAATTCTGCACATAGATGAGAAAAACAGATGATTATATAATAAGATATGTATATATGTGTGTGGAGAGCAGTATACGAGTTGTATGGTGTTTGCTTTGTACCATCCTTAAAGGAAATAATAAATATTGTTCAGTCCTTTTTATCTGGAACTGAGATATTCCATAAGGTTTTCTTTATCACTAAATTTAACACAAGTCAAATCAAATTATTAAAAAAAAAAAAAAAAAAAAAAAAGCACTGGCGTAACAGGCCTATAGGTCCTGAGCCTGCCCCAGCGCCATCTGTCCGTGTTTGGTGGAATTATGTCCACCTGAGTAACGGCTGTGTGGTCAGCACTGCGCGTACCTAATCACGAACAGGCGTATAGGGGCTTATCAGACCGAGTGTGGTCGTCACGTCTTTATTTCACGTGACTCCCCAATTTGCCTCACGACGCTGGACGCCGAAAAGTGGAATCTCTAACCACTAGACTGTGGAGCTCCTATCAAATCAAATGATACACTGCATAAATCCAGCCTCAAACATTCCTGGCTCAGAAGTTTTTCCTAGGGCACGGGTTGAAAATCTAATCCATGAAACATGGCATTCCCTGTAGAAGATTTTGTAAAATTCCTATGTGTGGTCTTCGTCATATGTATACTCGCGAAAGAATGTATTCCGAAAACATGGGATTTAATTTTTATCATTTGACATTTATGGGCTAAACAGGCAGCTTTGCCTAGCCCGTCACTGGCATGTTTTACATGTGACACATTAATTACCCCATAGTTTAATGTCTGGTCTATAAATGTAAGTTAAATAATGCAACTTCCCGTAATACATAATTCTGTGAGAGTACATCCAATATTTGTTTATTATTGTTAATCAAGAATTTATTATTTCTCGGTAATTTCAACAGAGCTAGTTGTATTTAATCATATATATGCTTATTTCGCGTAAATTAAAATTTTAAGGTCATATTTTCGTTTGTTCAGTTCAGGCTGCGAATCCAAAAGGTGATAAGCATTCATTTACGTTGTGTCAGTACATTTAAAAAATATTCACACATCTTTCCATACACCTTGCAACTTTGGCATATTAGCGTAAGTTTATTTGCTGAACACCTAATGATAATAGAGCTTTCCGTACTTTTTTTTCTAAATAATTGCAGAAACATGTTTCCAGGGTTTTGTTTCCTTGTCTTAGTTTATAATTTTGTCAACCTTTTAACTTAAACAAGTTTCCTTTTAAAAGTAAGAATTTTATTTCGGACTGGAATAATTTCACTGAGGATATGGTATTGTAAGCGTTTTGAGTAGTATTTAGTAAAAAGGTTAATCTGGGTACTGTCTAGTATAATGTCAACAGCAAATAAAGTATGTATTCTCGATAACTGTTAGTTTTCGACTCGATCAGCCATTTCCGGCGATGGTGTGATGCCATAAGGCTCACAAATAACGATGACGTCATAATATCATTTGGAGGACGTGGCATTTTGTTTTGCTTCTCTTCTGTTATACAGAACCAAGTCTCATCCTTAATTCATGGTCAGTGCCTTCGGCTGCAATCGTAGGCAGGCAGAAAGTGTGTGTACTGAATTGCTTCTTTGAATACTTTCACAATTGTATGCAATGTTCACCCACCGTGGTAGTTTCAGTATGCAGAGGAAACTATTGAATAGCTTTAAATGCTATCTGCTAAGAATACTTCTGCATCATCCCCTGTTCCACATGTAATTGTGTGTGTAATCCTTCGATATGATGTATAAAATATTCTGCGATGGTGATATATATCACAAAATGAATCCTAAGTTAAGTATTAGCTTATTCAGTAGTGGTGTTTGTAATGAATTTAAAGGCTGGTAGTATTGCAACACTACGATTCACAGATTTAAATTTGCTAATTGATGGTGACAGCTTGATTTGAGATAATATTGCTCCAACCCCCGCATTTTAAACATTTTTCAAAACATTTCGAAAACTAAGAGTGCTATCAAAAAGGCATGTTTATAGCGCGCTAGAACTTGCACATTACTATGAAATACAATGGACAACGATCTCGAAATCTTGTCGATTGGCGAATGCTGAGACTTCAATTAAATAATGACGTCATAATCTTTGAAAACGTATCACTCATCAATGGACAAGATCTCGAGATCACAGTCAATTGAATTTCATAGTAATTTGTAAGTTCTAGTGCGCTGTGAACTTACATTTTTGATAGTATTCTTATTTTTTTTATTTTTTAATATTTTAAAAAAATCTTAACTAGGGGTGTTGAAGCGAGGAGCCCTCTTAATTCCAAAATGCAAGAACTACTTAGATCAGAGTAATACACCACGTTAAAAATAGAGCCGAATTAATTAAAAAGAAATGTGATTAAATCTGACAAACACTACTTTAATTGGTCGCATATGTTCACAGGAATCACTGAATTATTTATTTTAAGGGAGTTTTGGGGGAAGGGGGGCGTTGAATGAAACTACTATCTTGTTAGATAACGGCTTTTTGAGATTTAAAAAGCTTTCGTAGACGTAAGTTAGAATCCCAGCACTGTTTTCACCATTTGTTTACATTTAAAAAAAAATGAATTCTACATATGCATACATTTCCATTAGTCAAGATGATTTTGTAGAAATGGATTGAAATTTGAAATTATGTATGGGCTGTAGGCATCTATGGAATATGGTAGGGGAAAGGATGTGGGAAAGAGTCTGCCAGGGACTAAGTTGGAGGGTTACCATCGCGGTATTTGGCTGGTGTGACAGGAAAAACCTTAGGAGGAACGGTCCCAGAACTCCCTGAATGCAAAGGCAACGCTCTACCAACTGAGCTACGGCCGCTTACTGATGTAAAACTTATTGTTACCATTTTTGTTTCTGTTCGTGTAGAACATCTTTAGGATATACTGTATAAACTGATGATGCTTTCCTTTTCGTTGCAGGTAAACGAAACGTAATCAACATCGTCTTGAACACACAACACTGGAATATCATGATGCGATGGGTACCAGCAGTATTGTAAGATAAAATATTCCTAATTTGATCGAGTGAACATTAGTTTTGATCGTGTTTTAAGGTCAGCGTTTGTTAAATATATCAACAGGGGGGGGGGGGGGGCACACACACGAAGGCATGCTTTGTGTGTCTGTATTCCTTCTATTTTCTTTATACTTTCGTGACGGTACTAATTAATATGAATCTGTTAGTATGTAATTAGTGATGACACGGGATTGAACTAACAAGCATCACTTCACTGATCGAAGAAACAAATTCCATAAATAACTATTATGTTTGGAAAGAGGTATAACTAGCGCAGTTTGCAACTTTTTTTTTTAATTAAAATACCTAATAAGAGTTGAATCGCGTTTATTTCTTCAAATACTTCTATTAACGTGTCGTAGCTTTTCAGACAATGTTTGGTGTAGAGGTTAGCACTTCGACTTCTTAATTCCTCATGTGCGGAAAAAGCATGAGAAAAAAATCAAGAGAAAAAGAACACCTATCGCAGAATTTCAAATAATAGTGGACTATGAAACACGTGACAATAATACTCGTAGTGAACTCAGGCACAGGAGCTATACACGAGTCAGTGAAGGTGAAAATAAGAATAATTCAGAAGAGTGCATTCTTCGCTACATACAGAATAGAGTAGACTTCACCCAGAAATTGAAACCTTTCCACCTGGGAGCAGATAGACGGGAAGAAATTCTCAAATCAAGTAAATAATAAACGAAGAATGAATAAAGGTACAGACATTGTGAATGTTTTATCACTTCAAAATGTAAGTGTACAGGAAAAAAATCCTTCAAATCTAGAACGAAAATATACTTCTACTGTGAAACCAAATCTTCATTTGATGTAATATTGGGAAAAGAATATTTTCGACTGTTGAAGTGACAACGGTAGAATAACTTTAAGCCTTCTCTTTTGTTCCTTGCGTTCGTTTGATGTACACGTGATTTGAGATTCCACATCTACTAAGAACGTTCAACCTGATGGTCTTTCGACGAGAGGAAACGACAATGAGGGGAGCAAGAAGTTTGGAGACCACCATTCGATTCCCATAATCGTCGCATCTATCGGATCCCTGCATCAACTCACTTCCCTCTTGTCATCAGAATGAATGCCAAGAGAATTTGAAACTTGCTCATCGACAGTTCCAAGGGTGACTACTTCTGTGACTCAAATCCACAGTATAAAAAGTTCAAGAGAAGAGCGCTTGACAGTGAGGTTTCTACCACTGAGAATAGTTCTCGTGGTGAAATGTTACTACATAACGAGAAAAGGAGAATTGGATTTGTTTTTCAAATGCTCCTTCTATTTGATTCCTCTTCTATTTCTCGTGCTATTCGTTGGTTTACTAATGGAACAGTTACTATGATACGGGTTCTGAATGCAAACAAATGTGAACGGAAGTTCTCAGTGAGCTGATTTTTCTTTGCACTCTTGTTCCACTATTATCAGTTTTAAAGAATTTAGCACGTCCCCCCCCCCCTCCTTCTCCTTTATTGTACTTGAAGATAGTGCAAATTTCAGAGTGTATTCATCGTCCCAACTCTCTCAGGATATCACTATGCCCTTGTTGGCAAATTGGTAATTGGCAGTTAATTTTTTTCCTTCCATAACATTGGGAAGATTTTCAGATTGTATTTTGAAGTGTGACCAAGATAGGGTTGTTGTTTCGATGCTGCTTTGTAACCAATGGATCCCGGTTTCGATCCTTGGTTAGGACTCATTCGCAGGACTTCATATTCACCCGATGGAAGGTAATTTCATTTCATATCATCGGTTTGCTCTCTGGATCATAAACCTTTACACAAAGCACTCATCAGGATGGTACCGATTATACTATAAAGAATACACTTAGTGATTACTATAGTTCTTTGCGGCTGACTCCCGCTCCTGACTGGGTGGGACCTTTCGTGGAAGACTGATTTATGCGTATTACTTATTAAAACTGCTCTCTGGACGGAAGGAGCTCTTTCGTCTTCAGGTACAGTGTAAGTCTTGCAACTGTGCGGTGGGATTCGAACCTGAAACCTTGTAATTTGCAGTCGTTCGGTTTTAGTAACGGATCACGTACTTGACCGGGATTCCGTTAAGTAATTTCCTTAGTTGTCAAGCATAGAAATAATAATAATAATAACGGATAGTTCCTTGCCTGATAAAACTGGGATCTTTCGATCCCACATGCACTACTGTTAACTGCATGACGGATAAATATTTTGTTGCAGTGATTGTCACATTCTTATAGAGCTTAATGTGGAAATATCCAAAAGTTGGCCAGTTGAAAGCAAGGAAAATGAAAAGACTTCTCGCTTAGACAGCGTTTGTACAGTTAACATCCACTTGAATTAACACGCTAAAACTATCCTCCTCCCTCTTTTCGTCTAAAGCCATGGAAGTCTCTTTTCTCTCTCTTGAAGCAGACAATGGTTGAATTGCCCTCAATGAACATGTACACGGCGTTCCGATATATTAATGGAACGATCTTCGACATGAAGCAACCACAAAACCATGTTTCAAACCTTGAAAAGGATGCCTATAGATTCTTCTATTATATGAACGTCACCCTTTGGGCGTGTAAGAAGAAGAAGAATATCGAATTAATCTTTTGGAGGTTACGCTATTTGTCTCGGCAAAACAAACTATGGTATGGAGGAGCGTGCCATCCAGCATTGGGTGTGACTTTACAGCTATTATTGGCACCCCACGCCAATAAATTATGTCTTTCACAAAAGCGTTTGCGTTTCCTTCCCTTTGATAGTGTGAGGTAAATGTTAAAAGAGAAAGAGGGAGAGATTGTATACTGTTTATAAATATATATCGAAACACTGTGTTAAGAATATATCGAAAAAAAAAAGAAAAGAAAGGAAATTGGTTTCCTAAAATGCTGTGGTTATGTTTTTATTTCAATCTTTTATAAACTCACATTTTTTAAAGAAATTTCTTACCTGTTCTTCAAAGTTAAGTGGTTTCAGTAACCTGTTTACGTTCTTGAGTGTCTCGAGTACTGTTAAAGTGTATGTAGCTCGTGTCTAATTTTGAAAGCTATTTATTTTGAATTTTATGACAAAATTATAGTAATTAGTGATCAGTGAAATTGACTACGTGATTGTATTTTTATAATTACGTCCCATATTTTAGTAGCATCTTCAATTTATCGATTCCGTTCAACACCACTTATCACTTGTAATGTTCCTTCAGTTTTAATCATTCACTCCTCTCAGTATAAATTTTCTGTACAGAAACCTCAATCGAGAGCATAAAATAACGCAGCTGCACTCACCTTGTTTCTAACATCGTTTAATTACAGTAAGGTTGACAATAAAAAAATGAACCGAAAAGAACTTACCTGTACAGTGCTTGAAACAAAGAAAATTAAGCACTAAATGAAAATCAAATTTGGAGCTTTGGGAATTTATGGTCAGTTTTTAATTTCTTTATTAGTTTTCTCATAAGTTAATTAATTTTTAAATTTAATTAACTTTCATTAAATATTTTTAATGCTAACAAGGAAGAGAAAATAAACGCCAGAATGTTTAAAAAATTCAACTAACGCATTGCCTGTGGAAAAACTAACATACGTACCAAGTAAACCCTACTGTGCGCAGACGGCAGTAAGTATGGCCAAACATCTGATTCTGGAGTACAGCGCCGTCAGAACATAAACGGCGTCTCCAGAAAACAATGATTGGCAAGCCAACGCGCGGTAAATTGAAAAAATGCGTTCCGATATTCATACTGGAAAACTGATGGAACCGGAATATTGATTGCCGGATTTTTGGTTGTCAGCCTGTATTTACATGTTATAGGCTGAACAGGTCCTGTGTCGATTCCCAGTATCGATGCCCGCGACTAGACCACATTCCCAGTATCGATGCCCGCGACTAGACCACATGGGACTTTTCTGGATCTCTTGCCCTAATACACTGATATTCACAATAGAAGTAATTTAAGTTGCTTCCATTATTCGCATATATACTTCACATCTTATTCTTTTATTGTTGTTGTTGTATATTATTTAACTTAGTTTTGATTTCGTTATTTTTATTTTATGCTAATTTTCATGTTTACTAGTGAATGGTAATCATTCTGGGTTGGAGTAAGGTAAATCTTCCTCAAGGGAGAATTCTGTTCCGTCAAGAGTGTGATGTTATAATAGCCAATGACATGCCTTCATGTAGGGTTGCATGCGAATTTAAAGGTAATGCGTATCCTGGTGGAATTAAAAAAGAAACCAACGTTGAACACACACACACACACACACACACACACACACACACACACACACACA
>JAGDQP010019275.1:0-16991 GCA_022664845.1 Lepisma saccharinum
GAACCTACAGTTTTTGGTAAAGAGAACTCCGAACCACCTGGCAGGAATGGAACCCGTGACTACGTGCACAGAAAGCGATCGCGCTAACCTTTCGGCCACCTCAAGATCCAGTTCTGTTTATAAAGTACTGTTTTCTAAATACTGGAAATACACTAACCGTAGATAAAAGTGTATGCATGTTGATAATGAATTTCACATCTTACTTATGTTTGTGTATTTTTATAAAATTTACAAATAATGAATCCACTTAGTAGCTTTTCAGTAATTCCCATAGTTCATCGACATTTTAATGATTTAAGTTACACTTTTACCTGCTACAATATACATTTTATTGATTTGAGGAGACCCATTTTATTTATTTATTTATTTTTGCAGGCGTGACCGATAATTTTCGTTACACCCCTGTTTATAATATACGAAATAAATGATAATGGAATAAAGTAGAAACCTTTAGCCCCCACACCTAACCTCCACATTATCCAAACTCCTCTTCCCGTACAGCTCAGTTGAGGGGGGGCTAGTCTAAGCCTTAGGTTAGTCTAAGCTAGCATAAGCTCAATACACACACACGCACACAAATAATAATAATGATAATAATAACGTAACGCAAAGAACTGAACTTAATAATCAAAACAATGTATTTGAGCCTGATGGTTCACATATTCCTTTCAAGTATTTGACGTAACTTAGAGCAATTTATATTAGCAATTGCACAAAACAAGTGTCCAGACAGAACAATTTACCATCCCACTGTTAGGAGGTTTTTGAACTAATTACGGAACTCTTTTTCATCACTTTAGGTTTAGGTTGGAAGAGTCTCC
Source organism: Lepisma saccharinum (assembly GCA_022664845.1). Classification (NCBI taxonomy): domain Eukaryota; kingdom Metazoa; phylum Arthropoda; class Insecta; order Zygentoma; family Lepismatidae; genus Lepisma; species Lepisma saccharinum. Next base: position 822 of record JAGDQP010019275.1, read on the forward strand.
AGTCTCGCAGGAGGAGGTTCCCTGAAACGGTGAAGTCTCCTAAAGATACGGTAAATTGCAGGAAATTCCCAGAGATCAGGGATTGCTAGAGATTCCCTGTAAAGGTGCAGTCTCCCTTACGAAACTGTTCACTTGGAAGAGGCTCATAGACGATAGAGGATACTTTGGAGGAGATCTCCTCACCAGTTGATGATAGAGTCTCCCGTTATCCGCCTTTTATTGCACATTGGTGATGTTGGTAACTCAGCGTGAAGAATTAGAGGACTTGGTATTCGATTCCAGTGCAGTATATTTTTGTGAAATCACACAAACTAAACACTGCCTTTAAAGAATCAAGAAAATTATTATTTAGTGGAATAAATATTTTTGCACTGTTAGTCAAATATTTAGACACACGTATATATAATCAGGACAGAATTGTGCATTTATAAAATATGATCCCTCATAAGGCTTAGAGAATGTTCTCAGAAGCAGTATAATTCATTTATTGTAAATTATTGTATTTTAATGAGGTCCATCAGGAAAGTAAAGACAGATAAAAAGGAGAAAATAAGCTACAAGTTTTATTTTAAAGAAGGCGATTTATATTGTGAAGTCTGTCCCATTCATATACAATATGTATACACAAGGAGCTAAAGGACATATTTGGAAATAAATTCAGTAATACCATGTTCATCAGTAAATTTATCTGAATATTAATTACTATTCTAGTAGAGAAATCATTGTCGTGAAGCTAAATCACATTATTGTGGAATTCAGATATTCAGTTACCGACTTCTCTTTCAGTTAGTGGTTTTCAAGTTCCGATTCGTTGTTCCAAGTAGCGGTGATTCGAATCTGGTATCACTTGTCATACAGTTTATTCCATTCATCGGAACTTGTAGCAGTGAATCGGAACTACGACTGTGTGCGTGTTAATCTATACCTGCTTACATTATAAGTAAGTAGTAAAGAACTAGTTCTGAGAATTCAGTTGTCATTTCTTTTGTACGAACTGAGTTCTTCTCGAAACCACATGGCCAACTAGGAGTACGCTAACCTAACCTGTTTTAGTATAATCTGTATCACTACAACGTGTAATACAACGAGCCGATTCATTATCCTATAAAAGAGCTGGGTATTACTTTAGCTTACGTCGGGGGTGTTTTTTTCGAACGAAATAAGTCACAGATAAATAAATCGGAATCATGATGATGCTACGTCATAGTTAGTGACATGTTTATTTCAATATCAACATTGATGTTTTGCTACAAAAATCACGGACCGTATGTCGAGTGAGCGATAGAAAACATAGACTGGCTAGAAAAAGTTTTTTTTATTCATTATATGCGATGTACATCACCTTTAACCTGACACTACCTGTGACTGCTGCATTTCTGGTTCCAAAAGGAACGCCCGACATGTACTAAAGAAACCCCAGGTCGGGTTCAGAGTAAGAACGTTCGGTGCAAGATTGAGAAATACCCCCAGACGAAATCAATTTTACCTTGCCACATTTTAAAGATATAACGATAGAATGTAACCAGCACCATTAATTATTCAATTAATAAACTGTAAGCTAAAAATGAAGCTTATTTACAAATTAGAAATGTATAAAACTTAGCTTGACATCTAACTCATTTTAGTTCTTTGCTTCTTGCTATTTGTCACTTGTTTGTTTATTCGTTGTCTTCATAAGAGCATTTTTATTTGAAATAGTGTTAGTTATTCTCGAGAATGTTGATAAAATTGTTCGTTGTTATCACTCAATCATTGTTATTTAAAAGTTATATTTGAAGGATGATGGGAAATACAAGAAATGTTCAATTTCAAGTTCTATGACCTTTCCGCTTGTTAATGGACTTACATCTTACTTATTTATCCATTATTAACAGTAAAATTTTCACTTAAACAAAGCCGAGTATGTTTATCATATTTTTAATTCTCATGGAAGGGTTCATAAAAGTTTTAACCGTTTAGCATTACACAAATTGACACGAAACATTTCCTAGGGCCATCCTAATCAGAAGATGAACAAATTGATTTTTGCAATTACAAATGCCTACTTTCATGATATCAGTAATATCTGTTTCTTTGCAGCTTGACCTACATACAACGACAATGATTCTTTTCTTTAAAAATTATATTTTTCCAAGCATTGATTATGGTTTATCTATTATACTATGTCTTTCCAAAACAAAGTACAAAAAGAAAAATTACATTGTCATATTTATTCAATAAATACCTATTAGACCAAATTATTTTGTGAATTTGACAAAAAATGTAATATTCAACCAAGGAAATAACATTTATTCCAGATTGAATGTCCTCTATATCCTCTCTCTTACATGTTTTATTCCAATTTTACTTACCTCTTGGAATATTCATACCAATGATTTGGCTTCTATCTTCTATTATACGGATGGTAGCAAGAATAAAATTTCTCAGCGGCAGAAGTTTGGGACTTGCGAAAACTTGCTTGGCATATAGGTGTGATTCTATTAAGTGAATGAGAGTCTTAAAAGCTCTAGCTTATAACTTGCTATAAAAGAAAATATCTTTATTTTAACTGACTCAAAATCCTTATTACAGCTCTCAGAAAAGTCATAAAAATGTCCCGCAAGTATCCAATTACTTTCGACGTTTCAGAAATACTTTAACACAATTCAAAAATGGGAAAAGCTATAACATTTAAGAACATAGACGTAGCCATTTTAGTGTCTGGTAGCAACATGATGTTCTGGAAAAATATCCCGTAATCGTCTGTATATTTTTCCATTACACATTTCCAATCAAGATATCCTATGATCCATTAAGAAAAAGTGGAAGGATTGGTACCTAGTGTGAGGATGGATTCCATTTTACATCACGAATTAAGCAAATCGAAGTCAACGAGGTACAAAATAAATCTTTCTTACATGGTAAATTCCCTAAGGAAGTTCATAAATCCTTTCAAGTATGAGGGAAATGATCTTGTCAATCTTGTTACTATGACCGTAACACCAACCGAAGTAGCTCATGATGTATCTTTCATGCATTCTCAGAGTCTTCAGTTCTGTAAAGATTTTGTTGGTGAATGTTTAATGCACAGAACAGCAAATTTTTGGGACACACTCCCCTCCCTCCCTCCCTCCCAAAAACTCAAACTCTGCAGTTCAATCACAAAAACGCTCAAAATAAAAACAAGTAAGGGGTTGGTGGTATTGAAAGAAAACAGAAAGCTGTCCAGTCGTCTTGTAATTCTTTGTCGTTCTCGGCCAGAACTTAACCTTAAAGTATATGTAGATACTTACGAACTATCTGTTGTGCCTCGATTATTTTTTTCAGTGATGGATCCATGTATCACGTCCCCCTGAAAAGTAAGTTGTTTCAACACTTAGAACAGCTTCTAAAGGAAGAGCCAAATACAAATCTAGATGAACCAAATCATACAGAAAAAAATATCAGCTAATTTAACTATGTCAACAGCAAAAAGATACAAAGCACATTTCAGATTTAGCCAAATAGTTTTTTGGTAAAATATTTTCCAGGTATGGCCAGATCTCGGAAGTTCTCATTGTATTTGACAATTACTTAGTTTTCTAAAAAGTGCCTGCAGAGAGAAACGTAAGGACGGTAAAGCCCCTGTTCAATACATCATTTAAGCAAGTACAAATATTACATCAGTACCAATGAAGAAACTACTATCTTACAGAAAGACAAAAGAGGCTCCGCTCTAACGGAATTTATAGGTAAAATGCTGATCCATAAGAGATCACGTGAACAGAAACAAAGTAGTATCCTACAGAAACACAGCTGAGGCCACAATAATCTGTGCTGAAAATTTAAAGAGTACACAAGAGGAGGCTGATACGAGAGTTATTCAGCATACGCTACATGCCATAAAGAGAGGAGCGTCTACTTTGAAAATATTTTCTCCTGATAATAATGTTTTGGTTTTAACACTTTATTGGTTTACACAACTACCAAAAGATACATACTTCGCGTTAACTGGAGCAAAACAAAGAGAGACAAAAGTTTGTGATAGGTACACAGAGCTTGAACCACAACTTAAACCTGGTATGCATGCAATTTCAGGAGCTGATATTACTGAATATTTCTTTGGGAAAACCAAAACCTCCTTTTGGAATCGATTTCGAGAAGGAGATGAAAGAGTTCTAAAGGCCTTATCATCCCTTGGGGAAACTTTGGACCTAACAAACCGTACGTACAAAGGAATTGAGGAATATGTCTGTTCTGTGTATCTACGTGAGCCTAAGATTTCTATTTTGAGTGAAGTAAGATGGTGGTTCTTTTCGTAGAAGCAAGCAGAAGTTGCCGCTATGCCTTCAACTAGAGCATCTCTGCGTCCAGCCATTCGTAGAGCCCATGTCCAAGTTATGATTTGGAAGAAAGCAAACGAAGCTATATACACCTTTGCTCCCAAATCCAACTGACTTTGGGTGGAAGGCTTTAAATGAACAGTACATTCCTGAGATGTCTGAATTGCCCTGTGGACCAGAAGAACTTCTCTCACCAGTGCAGTGTTCGTACGACCCCTCACGATGTGCACCACCCTGCAAGAGCTCTACAAATGGACTAGCGTATATGGAGATGTGCAGTTGTTCCGAAGATGTTCAACAATCGGACAAGGTGTAACAATAAGAACAATATTGATAATGATGAACACAGGGGCAAAACTTTTGATTATATATTCTGCTCTGAAGAGGAATATTCTGATGATGACTAAGTATTATGACTATTATGACATAAAATATGCTGGAAAGTAATTTCTAATATTTTAAGACTTGTTTTGTAACTACACATTTTGGGTATCCCGTGTGCAGTTTTGTGCTAGAGTATTGGCGGTAGTCTTATCCTTTTAAGGATGTCTTAGAGAATATGAAAAGGGACGGTGGAGGTCATTCCAGGCTATTAATGTCCCAATATTGAAGTAAGTAGAAAAATGTTTTTGTATTTTGCATAAAAACTAAGGCAGATAGTAAAAATATTAAAATAAACTAAAGAATAGAACTTATAAAGACCTATAGTTTAAAAAAAGATAATCGAAAACGGATGAAATAAAAGAGAAAGAGACAAATGAAAATTTTCGTCCGGTCGCCATCTTGGAACGGCCACCATATTTGTCAGTGGAGAGTCCAAGACCTTCTCTATCATATCTCTCACATTTAAAAAGTATCTAATAAAACTGATTTCTCCCTCTTCACTGTTAGGTTAAGCTCATTCCAAACTATTCTTGTAACAATATTGGAAGTAAGTACAAAAATTACCTAAAACATGGATTTTTTGCATTTTGCATAAAAACTAAAGCAGATAGCAGAAATATTGTAATAGACAAAAGTACATAACGTTTAAAGACATTTCGTTTAAAAGGAAAATAATCGAAAACGGATGAAAAATAACCGAGATAGAGACAAATTAATATTTCGTTCGTCCGCCATTTTAGAACAGCCGCCATATTTGTCAGTCGCGGGTCCGAGACCTCCACCATCCATTTTCAAGCTCCCCAAGACATCCTTAAAAAGATACTGCCAATACTCTAGCACAAAACTACACACGGGACATTCAAAACGTGTAGTTCCAAAGTGACTAACAGTTTAGATTCTCCAAACTGTAAAAGTAGAAAAGCCATACAAGATGTTCCACACTTACAAGTGTTTCGTATTACAAAAAAGTAGTTTCTTTTTAAAGTGTTATGCAAACTAAAAATAACAAAACTTCTAAGTTCTTAAATATCTTATACAATCCTATTGACCAAGTAGTATACTTAATATATATTTGTTCTTAAAGAATCGGTAAACTTCTTTAAAATCTGTATATTGATTCCGAAATCCCACCCCCCTGTACATTCTATTTCTATTACCACATTATAATGTGAAGAAACAGACCTTAATTTGTCAATAACTAACATATATTTAGAAATTATGTAAAATCACTCTACTGTGAAACAGTTCTTAATTTCATGGATTAGCGGTTTGGTTACACCTGACTGTTACTATATTTAAACTTTACTATATTATTGTCAACAATAAGTGAACATAGGGTGCATGTTACAGTCTAATTGGACATCCTAACTTGACCAATTTGACATATACTTTAAAAGGTCATTGTTATGATGGATATTCGTAAGTGAAAAGTGCTACAATGTAAAACAGAACATATTAATTATGCTACTGTATTGAAAATAAAGAAAGTGGCTACTAATATGAGAATATATCGCTATGGTGATGACTATTTAGTTATATCGCGATTAATGAACTCCAACAAAAACAACAACACGAAATAAAGATCTTCACTATTATGAACAGAATAAAGTATGTTGGGGTAACTACTTCTGTATCTTTTATTTAATACGTTTCGGAGCGTACTGAAAAAAGATGGCGTGTAGTGTTTAGTGCGTGTGGTGTGAAGACATGAATTGATTTAGTGTTTTAATTTTATGACTTTACGTTGTAATTTTCACTTAAATAGTGATGAAGTGGCGTAAACCCTATAAAGCGGGAAATGATTATTTTTGTCCTACGAGAAAAGCCATCATATATGATAATATTCTAGTTAAGAATTATCGAAAGATGTCGGTAAGGAACATTATTACTAGAGGAGATAATAAATCTGTGGAATCAAGTTCCAGAGTATCTTCAGTAGATAATTACAATAATGATTTACATGAAACAAAACGTAATCATAAGGACGAGAATATTGTTTGTACTGATGCAGAATCGCAATCAGAAAGTGGGGTGGTTCAATCACGTACAAAAGAAAATCGACGGAATATAGTGACGTATACGATGCATATATTCTTTGTACAGTAATTAAGCCTAACAACACATTTGATAAACAATGAGTACATGATCAACATGTGTTGATCTTTTCGAACAATCATGGTGGACAATGGATTGTTCTAAATAGTACTGACAAAAGGAACCTGGGAGGTTATAACTCAATAATTACCAGTAAGGGTCTAATAAAACATAAAATTCCGTTCAGTAGAAACGAATCTCTTGGAAGAAAAGCAGTTAAAATCAGTTTTAGTACAAGGGAGGATGTAATTTATTTTATATGTAACACAGAAGTTCATAAACAAATGAAAAGTACTGTCTCTATCACTAAAATGTTGATCTACAAATACGCAGTAATATATAATATTCCAACTAACATCTCAATGCAAGAAATAGAAGACAATGTTGAATGTAAAGTTCCAATTGTAAATATTCAAATATTGAAAAAAAATATAATAAGTGATACAAATAAGTGTTTTGGTCGACACAAAACTTATTGAATTTACCTTAGAGTGTCAAAATTTACCCCAATACATCTATATGTACAGGGAAAGATTTCCCGTTCAACCTATAATTCGAAAATTTCGATAATGTCAGCGGTGCAAGGGGTATAGACACACTAGTATACAGTGAAAGAGTTAATTTAAATGTGGAGAATGTGCGAACAAGTTTCATGATGGGTCTTGCACTTCTGCAAGAAAATGTTTACACTCTAACTCTAAGAATCATATAGCAGGTAGTCATCTCTGCAAAGAATATATTCTTCAACAAAAAGATAAACACAATAATGGCAACTAGTAACATAATTTATAAGGAAGCAAGACAGATAGCACTGAAAGAGGTTAACAATCCGAAAGGAGAACAATTATTGTACTCACAAATGACAGAACTAAACCCTAATATTAGGCCTCATTATCAATATACTCAAACGAGAGGAGAGGTTCCAAAAAAGAAAACAGAAGTTATAGTACAGAGTGCGGAAAAGAACAATGAGAAAGTGAATTCACAACATAAAGTACAATGGAGTAATGGGACATCAGCACAAGAAAAGGATTTAAAATAACCCAGGAAATATTTGTGCAGTTCTCAAGTTAAAAATCAAAAATACAAACTTCAATTAATAGTGATGAATTGGAAGAGTTAACAAACAGTACTGACGAAGAAGAGCCATATTTGAAATTAAATGCAAAGAAAGAGCTCACATCCAGAAATCGGAACTTCACTTTTAATCCTGAGACAAATGATAACATGGAAAATAGTGAATATCATGAAGAATTAATTGCACAATTAATAAACATAACCTCTATCTTGATTGAAATTTTACAATCAAATTCAAATTTACCAAGGCAATCAAAGCTACTGTATAACACGCAACAACTTATGGAAACACGAACAGAAACAATAATAATATAATAAAATCATAGTCTTCATCAATTCATAATATTAAATTATTCAATGTTTCGTTCGGCTGGACAGCGCAAAGTAGTCAGTGTAAGTCTTTCTGTGCTATTTTTTTTTCACTGCAAATCTTTCGTTTATGGCAAATTTTTAAAACAACGCTACAAAAATTATATGTTTTCATCAACGGAGTTTGTACGTACGATTCCGATCAATTAGACTAACAACAATAAGTTTTCGGTATTTTCGCAAAATGTGTACCTATTGCATGATCTATGACGTATCTACAGTTGTGTGTATACATAACGAAATGTCGGTGGGAGAAGATATCAGTCTTCTATAAATAGTTAAAGAAAATTTGTATTAGAAGTGGGAATAATCTCAGTTTGCTATTGAAAGAGCACGTGATTTGATTCAGTCTATGAATTATTGTAGTAGAAAAGCAATTGTTTACAACATATAATTTAAAAAAATATATTTAGGGGGCCGTGCCCCCAGGCTTTGCCCTAACTACTTTCCTGCTAACAAGGATACTTTCCTTCTAAAGTTTCTTATGATACGTATCTTGTATTCACACAATTTTCATTGTATTTACCCTAAACTAGATTTCTTCATGTTCAATTACTTAACAGCTTCTGTCAATTATTCAAGGGCTCTGGTTCATCAGAATAACAACATTTCACTTGCATTCACTTTGTTATTCACAGGCGATTCCAAATATTAATGACATAGAAAGCAATTCTAGCACTGAAAATCACATCTAATCAGGGGTGGATTTCGGCTTCATTTTTTTGGCCTGGCCCACTGTTTGTAGGAGGTAAAAAATTGGGCAGAATTATGGACAAAAATAGGGGTTTTACTTTGTTCGGCCAGGCGTCTGGAAATTTTAGCCTGGCCGGGCGAAGGCCGAAATCCACCCTTGCATCTAATTGCAATATTATGGACCGTTGGATGTACACACACCAGTACACGTAGATACAGATCAAAGATCCTCTGTGTATATAGACCTAATGCGCATATAAAAAATTCTTTAGCATGCAAGAATTATGATACAATATACTTACCAGGCACTCATATTATTTCTGGAATGGCTATCCACGAACTAGGAGTACACTTCTTGACATTGTCTTTAAAACCACTTTTTCTATCGTAGATATTTTTATGGTCTTGAACAATGATATTAAAACATTGTCTCTCATCTTTTCAATTAATTTGCCTCCCGAGTTCGTTATCCCCTCTTTCTGTGACGCCAGATCGTCGCTAATTGGATACACGAAAAGAATAGACAGAATAAAGCATCGCTTACGTTCTTTAAGTTTTGATCAATACATAAAAGCAATATGTGAACCGACAAGTTATATATAATACCTTGTTTCTACTATTAGGGGAGAAGTGCTGAATATCGCACCCATTTTGTTGTTCGTACGTGGCAGAGCTAAAATAGGCCAAAATTAAATAGTAACAATCGCGAAATATACTATGGAATGTTAGCCAAGACGCCTTATGGTTTGAACGTTTTGCAATACAGATGTAAATAATGTTGTAAAGAAAACTTTATGATTTTGAGAGTCTAAAATAAGTGTGCATAATATCGCACCTCGGTGCGATATTATGAACACATTTTGTAACAGCATAATTTTCAAAGTTTTGATTGCCAAAAGTAAGGACAAGAAGTATTAATGAAGTATTTCATTATAAAAAGTAATAGTAACATTTAATAGTAACCTATACATGACAATATAATAGGAGAAACGCATTGGACCTACATCTACTGCAACCTTAACTATCAATAACACTAAAAGCATATAAAACATTGAAGATGCTAATTTTCAATCAGTGTCTTTATGTTCTGGTTTTTCAAAAGTGATACAAATTATATCAAGTATCAAGAACATGAAACACAATACTGTTAATAATTGTAAACGTAACTAGCAACAGTAGCTATGCCAAGAATAATATATAAAATAACCTACATCTAAAATGCCTCCACGTACCTATGGTCATTTCTCTATAAGAAGATTGTAGAAAAGTTAAAAAACATGAAATTGAGCAACAGTCTGGCATCTGACATTTAGGTCACATTGAAAAAGTTGCAAAATACAGTGTGCTACAAATGAAACACGAAAATTACAGAATAAAAGTTTGCTACAAATTAGAAATGAAACATGGAACGGGTTCTTTCGAAAATCATCAGCAAAAAGTAGTTAAAGAATGAGCAAAATAAAAGCAATTCGGTTCAATATTCTACAACCGTCAAAACGAATGTAAAATTGTACACTTTACTCTAATGTTCGAAACAGAAATCACACACAAACCTCACTACCCGCGGATTGCTCATGACATCAAGTGCTATACTGAATACAATTGATCCACTTTTCACCTTCCTTGTCAAGTGAAAATATCTTGTTACAAGAGAGAAATACACAGTCCTCATTTTCACTGTCTTCGTTGTCAGTTGGCACTAACTGGACAGGCATTTCCAAATCTTCATTACTTTTGTGCTAGGGCTTCTCTCCGGTGTTCTTTTCTTTCCCCTTTTTAATGCTTGTCTCTTTTTCGTGTGCCGTTTGTCACTTCCAATTCACTTTGCTTCTTTATTTCCACTATGTACAGTTGTCCCGAATAGGCATATGCCTATAAGGAAAGTTGCTATGTAGCGATTGTCTTTACCTACTTTCTGATTCATCCTAGTTTTTTTTAAATATCTGCCTCACATTTAGAGGTTAGGTCTACATATTGAGATAAGCTACTTAGGCCTACATTCTGCAAGTTTACACCACTAAATTTTCAGGATTGAAATGGATTCCAGGTTTTACAATTTTGGGTAAAATCAAGGATACGTCCCAGTAGTATCATTGTTTTTGGCTCTGCAATAATCATTTCGTAGTTAGTATTTTTTTCTAATGAATAGCAGTCATCTTAGATTATAATAAGTGCAGGAACATTCACGAAATATACATCTCTTTTGAAGTATAACCCTGCAGCCAACTTAAAAAACCCTGAAGAACGTACCCTAGCTAACCTACAAAATATGGCATACTGGCATACGAGGCCCTACCCTCTAGCAAGGAGTCTATTTTCCCAGGGCTGTACAAACCGTCGTGGCGTATCTGTTGTGGTTACATTTCATAAAAGGCTACGAACCCCTATTTAACATAGCAGAGATTACCTAGCCCTTATACCAACGCACGATATCAGGGACCTGAAGTCAGTATCCTTCACACCACGGTCGTCCCCGCCCACATCCAGAGATTACACAGTATTTAACTTAACCCAAATAACATGGACGCCCTCCAACGAGTCTATTATCCCAGGGCTATAAAAGTCGCCGTGTCGTATTTGTTGTGGTTGCTGAAGAACAGACCATTCCATAATTTTGCTGAAGAACGTGTGGTTATTTTTTTATAAAAGTCTACGAACCGTGTTTTCAGCCTTATTTAACATAGCAGAGATTTCATAAAAGGCTACGAAGCTCTTTTTCAACCCTAAAAAAACACTACGTAACATAGCAGAGATTACAGAGGCTACGGTTCAGCCCCTATTTAACATAGCAGAGATTACACAGGAACATAGGCTAGTTAGAATATCATGGTACGAAGCTCTTTTTCATCCCTTACACACCACCATAGCAGACCAGAGCATGATAGCAAATAAGGCTACGAATCCTTTCCAACCCCTATTTAACATAGCAGAGATTACACCAGGCTACGAACCCTCCCCAGCCTCTATTTAACCTAACATAGTACACCAGTGCACGATAGCAGAGATTCCATGAAAGGGTACGAAGCTCTTTTTTGCAACCCAGAAAAACATTACTTAACATAGCACAAACCCTAGCAGAGGTTCCAATACAGGACATAGCAGCGAAATATATTCTAGTTAACCTAACCCAAATAACATGGAATAGGAGACTATACAACACCTTATAGCAGCAATTACATACACATAGCAGAGATTACATGCCCTAGTGCACAATATGCGGCTACGAGCTGTGGGGACTTTTTTGGTATTCTAATGTCAAATCTGAAGTCAGTTTCTATACCCTACAACCAATGGTCAATAGTAGTCGGTAACCACAACCACTGGGCCCATGTCAAAGGTCAAATATTTAAGTGTGTATTTCTCGTAAACGGCGAAACATATTGAAATTTTGTTTTCATATTTGGTATGAGGACATCGAATAGTATATGCAAAAAAAGTGTGACCTCGAGGTCAAAGGTCAAATATTTAACGGTGTATAGATCGTAAACAGTGAGACATATTGAAATCCTGTTTTCACAGTGATATGTATGTTGGTGTGCTAATGTCAAATCTGAAGTAACTTCGCCCCCGTGGTCGTAGAATTATGAAACTTATAAATGCATTTTATTTTAGTCACGGGAATGTTATATGAAAACTGCATATCATAACGCAGTTTATGACGTTATAAAATTATAACGCAAGTTTATAACGCATACGGCAACGAGATATAATGGTTCGAATTTTTCGAATTCTGCTCTTTTGGCGCCAGAACTATGAAACCCTCAAATTATGTTATTTTTTCACGGTAATACCGAATCTGAAAACAACTTCTTTCTACCTATTATTGCTTCCAAGATATGGCGGTTCGAATTTTGACATTTTAGACACAGAATTGAGAAAGTCGCAGATTATATGTTATTTGGGTCGGTAATGCAGAATGTGAATTTGCTTCTCTCTACCTATTGTCGCTTCCAAGATACAGCCACACTTTAGACGCAGAGATGAGAAACTCGTAGATTATCTTATTTGGGTCCGTGATACCGAATTTCAAAACCGTCCGTGAAAACAACTTCTTTCTACCTATTATTGCTGCCAACATACAGCTGTTCGAATTTTCAATTTTTAGCCGCAGGGATGAGAAACTCGCAAATTATATGTTACTAGGATCGGTGATGCAGATTGTGAAATTTGCTTCTCTCTACCTATTGTCGCTTCCAGGATATGGTGGTTTGAATTTGTCGAATTTTGATATTTTGGACGCGAAATTGAGATTATATGTTATTTGGGTCATCAATTGATAGAAAACAATCAATTGGGGATAAAAAAAGTGACAAATGTGAATACGCCATCTCGTAAGCAATTTTCTCAGTTGGTGTTTGTTATTGGGGAGGGACAATAAATACCGAGAAAAAGTTATATTGTTTAAGTAAAAACACCTGTAATGAAACACGAAACGGCCTAATTAAGAAGGGTACGTCGTTGACGGTAACCTTGCAGAATGTTTTAGGTTTCACCGAAATTTAAACCTCTTGTAATTTTCTACCACCCACACGCAGTGGTATTAAACTCTTTCTGGTGGAGTATCTACCTCAGTCAAACATAACACCACTGTTGACCGCAGGGTGCAGCCGGCCGAAATACGGCGGGGTACGATAATCAACACTTCTCGCTTACGTTTTTTAGGATTCTTTATTTTTTATGCACTAGCGCATATACATATAGGCATGCATATTGAATCCCCGCCTGGTCCCTCTAGGACCCAGTTTGTCACTCCTCAGGACAGAATCGGATGGCATACTTTTGGTACTGCGGCGATGAACTTGTTAATTCGGTAAGCCATAGAGTATGTAAGTAGGTGATAGGCCTAACTCATATAAGTTTGCGGTTCGCCTTTGGTTGAGATATTGTATTACGTATTGCAAACATGTAATTTTCTTCTGTAGTGAGGACTGACTTACTTGCACTAAATCCTTGTTGTGACTACTCTTGATATATATACAATTTATATCAAATATGTTTTAATTTACTTTATATTTCATTGCTGTTCCTTGATTTAACCATTCTTCTTTCTATGTTTAATAGCAATAACATTTTTTGATTGAACGAATCGCTTGTTTGTCAATGGAAAGAGGAGCTATGAAACCGAATCAAATGAACTGTGTACATGCTAAATTATAATAGAGCCGAAGATTGTAACCGTTTACGGGCTGGCATCACTTAGCAATAGTTGCAGACGTGCAGTAACTGAAGTGAACTGAACTGAACTGCAGTTGTAGCAGACGATTAGATTAGATAGGGTCCTAGTGTTTCTTGCACTTGCAAAAATAGTAGTTTTGTTTGGAACGACAGCTTAAGACGTAGCTTGCACTAATATACAGTGAATAGTTGCAGAAAATTAGATTGCAGTGAAAATGGGCGCAGTTGGTTCTCCTAAGGCAGAAGCAGATGAACGAAGTTATATCTTGGATGGACAAAAACAGCTGGGAACTGATCAACAGGTAAAGGATGACACTGACAGCAACATGAAGCTTACATATTGTATCATTAATACGCAGTAGAAAAGAAATTGTAACATTATTTAAGCAAGTTAGTTGCCAGGAGTTTATAGATATTAACATTTAGTATTGAAGCAGAAAATCCGTTGAGTGCCATTGAACGCATTTGTTCGAAGTTCATTTCACACTAGGGTGAACGTGCCAGTAATGGACCAAGCACCGGGTTCGGTTTACTTGATTTACTCCAAAGAAGTAAACTTTACAGACGAAAGATAATGTTAAGTAAGTGTGTAGCAGTGTTGAAACGCAAATTAGAATAAGTTTTGGAGTCATGAAGCAGTGTAATAAGGGTGAAAGATGTAAACACGTAAGACTATATGAGCTTCCCGCCATGGGTGAGGATTGGAAGTAATTGATTGTCAACTGATATAGATATGTATGTAAAATAACCGAACCTGACTTTTTTAACCTAATCTAACCCACTGTAAAGCTTGCAAAAGAAGACAAAAGAAAAATATAAATATTGCCGTCGGAGTGTGACGCCATTGGTTTTGCTGCGCGGGCCACTATATCCGTCTCCGAGTAAACTGGAGTGCCTATTTTACGAATTAATTATTATGGTGTAGTTGTACCGGTACTATTTTTGGATATTTACATTTCGGAACCCTACAAAAGTGTACTCGTGGGGTTTCAATATGAAACTAGGAGGTATCGAGAAAGGGTAATTCCACGTCAATTCAACCAATATTTCTGATGATCTAACTCAGGAATGATGGTTCCTGATTTACAGGAATTTGAAATTTGGGCTACATTCGCG
This sequence comes from Lepisma saccharinum, assembly GCA_022664845.1. NCBI lineage: Eukaryota > Metazoa > Arthropoda > Insecta > Zygentoma > Lepismatidae > Lepisma > Lepisma saccharinum. The sequence continues at coordinate 16,031 of JAGDQP010019275.1, forward strand.
TGAAAGCTGTCGCGAATGGCGTTTTCGAGTTCAAGGTCATTTACTAACGTGTCTAGAACTTAACTTGGTAATTGAGTTAGTGCTTGTTCTTTTTTATGTTTTTCTCGTAATGAAACTGGCTTTCAAATAAAATATAAACAGTGCTGTCATTGTTTCACCATGCGACACAGGAACCAAATATTTCCTAAAATGTAGTAAAAGAAAAATTTCCTCATGTGTAAGCACATTCTTCTGTATAACTTTTGAGCCGATGCTCGGATTTCGATGGATTCTGTTTTTGTTTGAATCTTAGTTTCATAATCTATCAACAGAAAAATATTCAGGATGAGATCTTCATAGGATCACATAAAAAAAAAAGTACCAATGGAAGTATCCTGATATCCAAGTGACCTTTTCAAAATTTGCAAGTCTTCGGGCCAAGCAGTGTGTTCTTGCAGCTTTTTCTGCAACAGGCAGTGTTTGTGTGTGCACTGGTGATGTGAAAGGGGATAAAAGAAAACGCGGAAAAGGTGAACGCCGAAAAATTTTTTAATTATTTGCGCTACTTTGGAAGAATTTTTTTTTTTTTTTACTATTACATGAGCACTCACATTATTTGATCAGTGAAATATAGTTAAAATATTAATTCTTGTTAAAAGAAAATACATTTAGAAGAAATTTCTTTATTAGGACTCCCTCTGACACAGTTTTGTTGCATTATTTAAGTTTCCTCGTTCTGAGCCAAATATACCTGAAGGCCATAAGTGGACGGAACTTTTCTCTCGACTACAAGGGCGCTAATGAGATATATTGCATTCGTAATGCAAGTAGAAAGTGTGCTGTATAATTTTTAACTTAAGAACATTTAATTTTGCTTAAACTAAAAAAGAAATTGATAAGATGTGCTAAGTAGTGAATATTCGTGATGAAAAATGAAAAGAAGACAAGATTTCGTCAATAAAACCGTTTTTTTCCCGGCCTG
>JAGDQP010019275.1:17905-35110 GCA_022664845.1 Lepisma saccharinum
CACTCTAACTCAATTACCAAGGAAGTTCTAGACATGTTCGTAAATGATCTTGAACTCGAAAACGCCATTCGCGACAGCTTTTACGCAAATGTAGCCCAAATTTCAAAATTCTCTAACTCGGGAACCAATGCACGGATTTTGAAGCTGTTTGCAGTTTTGAAATCAACAATATAATTTCTATCAACATACAAATTTGCATACAGTTCTGAGATGGTTGGGTTTAGGGTCCTGGTTGAATTGATGTGGAATGACCCTGGTTCTTGCGATGGTGGTTCCAGTGGGTTTTGGGGTACCCAAAATATCATCTTATGAAAGTTCGTCCTATGCGTTTGTAGAAAAAATTTACCGTTCCGTGTAACGTTACATTAGGCTAAAATTTAAAGTAGATAAGTAAAACGGTTATTGAGGTATGGCGTGGTAGTCATTTGAACCCTATAACAACAAGGTATGGGGTACGGTAATAAGACACAAACCACTGGTTCCATCACATTGTATTAAACAATAATCATTAATATATTCAAAGGGTACCTTTGTGGGGTACAGAGGAAACTATTTACTTGTGCATGGAAAGATGCAATTGAATGAATGAAAGAGATTTGAAGAGGAAGATAAATGTTACTCTTTATTGTCAGAATGAAGAGGAAATTTTACTATGTACCAAGTAGAAAAGATAAGTGAGAGATTAAAGAATATACATAAGACGAAACTCGATATCAACGAAGTGCTATTACCTGCAATGCGTTAATAATATTGATTATTGGTTAATGCACAAATGTGGGTTACTGACTGAAGTTTTCATCAAAGCAGCTTTTAGTTCTATATAGTTATGTAGGCTATAAGCTACTGAGAAAATAAGTAAACAAATTCTTTGTTAAAGTTATATTTCCAAAGAATCTATTGATTAGATCCGAAAATTATAATGATTAAAATGAGAGAGAATGGACAACGTGCAATTGAAACATTTTCCGAAAATCCTTAAGGGAGGAGATACTGATTTACTAAAGGAAACAGTGACAATGGAATGGAGCGGCATGCTGAGGAATACTAATTTTCGTTAAGAAAGACATGTATTTTGTTACAAAAATCATGGGCACAGTGTCGAGCCAGGCGATGCACATGACGTTTAGCAGTCGATGTGCTGCTGGCTCAGTGCGGAAGCAACAAAATAGTCCCACGTACTTTTGACTCTTACACTCTTATTTCACACTTCCATGATACTTTGTTGTATTTTGCTTTCAACGCTTCCACGCACGTTGGAAATATTGTATTTCTCCTGTAAATTTCAGTTTCTGTCGACCATAAAGAAAAGTTAAAGCATATTCAACACTTTTTCAAACTTACATGCATTTTTTGTGAAATTAGAGGTAGGTACAAAGCTCGTAATTTGACAAATGATTTCGCCGAAAATACCTCCTTAAAAGTTAAAACATCGGGAGAAAACCCACGTGAAAGGTTCTGTCCACTCCGTTCCTTTTTCAGTGTCTTTTTAACTATTACCACCAGAGTTCACCCCACCCGATCCTATAAAAGTAACGCCTTGCTGTTGTACCATATTAATGGCGTGTGAATATGGTTACGACAAATGAAATGCACTGTTCGGAAATCGTTGTTGTTAATGTTAAGATACCAGGCACTGCTGCTACCAGATTAGGTTAGATTATTTCACATTGCAGCTCATGTAACATAGTTGTTCTTTACACAAGGAATGTTATTTATTCTCATCTTCTACTTCGTATACCTGATAAAACAATTGTGAATTTACGGATGTCCTTGTGGGACTTTAAACTATGCTTTCAAACAGTTGGAACTGTAAGATTCGCACTTGAAAAAGAGACTGGTTAAGTATAATTTAGAGTATCCATGTCAAAGATTGATTGTTTTGTCAAGTAAGTGACGATGGTGTGGCAACATTTTACCACTGAACGTACAAAATGATTATTGAATAAATGTATGTGCGGCGCTATATTCTCTGTTAATGTGTGAAAATTATCTTTTGGATATTTTGCAAGATATAATTGACTTTATTTTGCTGCGTAATAATTTGTTTTCTCGAGTACAGAATACGACCTCCACGAAGCGAGTATCAGTTACAAACTTTTCTAGATAAAATTAGTTCAACTACAAGTTATAGCCGGTAGTTCGTATAACTCTTTTATGCAGCCAATGTGGTCTAGTGACTGCTTGAGCGAATAGTTCGTGTCTACTTTATGCCGTTTATCATCGTGTCAGTTTTTAGGAAAAGCGTATGAAATGGATGACTTAATGGTATTTATAATAGAATACGAGGGCATTGCGTCCCAAATTCTTGACCTGCACTTTTAATATTCGAGAAATATAATCAAACCGATATGAGGGGCGAGTTTAAGATAAATATAACAATGAAACCCGTAAAAAAAATGTTCCACACAAGTATATCACCAAAAAACTACATCTAAAATGCGGACAAATGCGTGTGATACATAGAAATTACATTAAAATGACAATAATTTGCTTACCCTGTTATTTTCTTTATCTAATATCTTCGTTGGAATAGCACCAACACAGAAGATTAGAATTCCACAAAGAAATCCTTACGATGGCTCTTGAATCATACAGAAGATTGGTACCTTGGAGATCGTTAACAATGCTATGTACACAACAAATAGTAACGATACGTTCAGAACAATTGTATTGTTGCGAATAAAATTTTCAACGTTTTCATCGGAAATTTGCTGCAAATTGGTGTGACATATAAAAACATTTATTCATCACAAACTCAACATTGTGTTACAGCTTTACTATGATGGCGAAAAGAGGCGCTTCATAATCCTGATGGTTATGCAATCCTCAGAACACCAATAACCGAGCAAGCAAGCGAGAATAGTAAAGGTGTAAACAGATTATTCGAGGGAAGAGTTTCTGTAGTTATGACAATAGAAAGAATCTATTGTAGATAAAAAGCTAGCCTACCCTGTTTTTAAGAAAATGAGCGTTTGTAGAAAATGATATACTGAATGTAGAAAATATAGGATGGAGCATAAGCTTTCGACAGTTTTCAAATTGTAATAAAAGTCGTTTATCTTTAAACAAACTCAGTTGCATGTATACAGCGGAAACCGAGCAACCGTAGCTCAGTTGGTAGAATGTTGGCTTCGCATTGGGGTTTCCTGGGGGCTTGATCCTGTTCTGACCTGAGCCGTAGTTGTCTAAGGGGCCATAAATGAAATTCAAATTTACACACGGAACTTTCGCAGATATGTCCTTAAAGGAGTACCACATTGAGAAGATTGGAAAATACTGTGAAAAAGATTCAAAACCTTCTGTCCACTTTCGTGCGGAGTCAAGAAAGATCAGCTTGTTGCCATTCATTGACTAGTGTCATATAATAACTCGGAAGCTTACGTCAAATTCTGTATTTTTTTTAGGGGAACACCACCCTAATTGAGCCCCCAGATAAAATCGCATGGGTGTCAAACATATGCATCTGAGCTTAGAGGCATTGTTACATAATTTGGTCAAGTTTTAGAATTTTTGGTTCAATAGTTTGGTAGATATAACGGAAGTAGTCAAATTCTTTGACTAGTCAAAGTCAATGGTGGACATTTTTACAGTGATAGCTATTTCTCAGGACTTAATTGTTGCATAAAGACAAGTTATACCTCTTTGGAAACGTCTCTTTAAATGAAGTTGGTTGGCTTTTTTGTTTCATGGCTGTGAGAAGCTGGCGGGAAAGGGAAATTTTGGTGAAAAAAATTCATAAGTTAATATTTGGATAAAAAAAAAGGAGAGAAATTTGGAACAGCCAAAATCCGCCATGCTTGGAACCTCAATGTGACATTAGTATAACACGACGACAGAATTCCAATATGTTGCACAATGATCGAACCACATTTGACGTAGAATAGATCTCTTTGATGTCTTGTACCGTTCCTGAAGTTTGGCCCTAAATGCTTATGCCGCAACTGTTCAACTAGAATGGTCCAAGTGTGATTGTTGTAAGGCTACTACTACTAGACAGCTATTGTCTCTCAGGGTGACTGTGGGATTTGGATGTGGAAAATGAACGGGTTAGTGTGAACTGCAACCTAAGTATGTTGTATAGTGAACCCGTGAAGAAACAACTCGTTTCCTTCTAGCCTGCCCGTGGAGAAACAGTGTAGGACGACAAGGAAGTAAGACAAAGAAAACAACAAGACACAAGCAACCATTTTATTAGAGCTCCAACCCTTCGATACCGGAGCTCAAGATTAAGTGATTTTATTTGAGAATACAGCTACTTATATAACATCGGTTTGAGGATAAACAGGCACTTTCTGCCATATAAAATGTTTACAGGATCTGGTTTTACAACATATTACAACGGAACATCATCAAGAATATTCTTAGTAATTTTCCATATTTTAACATTTAAAAAAAAATACATTAATTATTTGCAAAGGGTTCCAAAATAATTAACGGTAACGGTGTATTGTATTCTTGAGCATTAAAACATCCTTTGCAAACACACATATGTTTTTGATTATCTGTGTTGCTAATTTTGAATCTTTTGTCCAATAGTTGTGAATTAAGGTAACGAATATAGCAAAACATCTTACCAAAAATTAACGGAACATTATGAAATTCAATATAAATACATTAAAATTACAATTACATATTAAAAGAACAATAAGAAACTCAATATAAAACAAAAGAGAAGACACAAGTGACGTAACAATTTATACAAAACAACCACCTACTCGCAGGTAGGTGACGTCACTTATGTCCTTCCCAAGAGGAAAATATTTTTAAAGATTGTAAATTGTGGAACAGTTTTGTTTTCTTTATGTCGTAGAATTGTCTTCTCATTTCAATGACCACTACTACTTTTTTCCCCCCCATTTTTTTAAATTTCACTGGTTCACTATTTAACGCTTTCACTGAACATTAACACTGGGTTTCACTTTTCTTCATTATTATAGGATTTGAGAAAGCAATGATAACACCTACACTGAACACTGGGGATAAGTTTAGAAGAAACGGATGATTCTTGGATTTCTGGTCTTGGGAGGGGGAATTCTTCAGGTTGTGGGATTCACTCTTCACTATGTCGTCCATGAACGCATTATGTTACTTGGGAATTCACGTTTTCGTCGTCTTCCTTTACTTGCTAATTTGTTGTAGTGTACATGACACTTTTCAAAAAATTACCACTGCATACTATGGATGGGTTGAAATGGGGATCTCTGACATTCACTAGTCCGGGATACCTCTTCGTTGTAGGCCACTCCTGGTAGTTAGTTGCGTTCTCCATGGCCATGAGATGATCGGCAAAGCATTTTCCCTCCGACTTAATAAATACTGTTTTCATCTGGAGCTGCTGCTTCTTCCGCTCGCTCATTTGAACATGGTTAGTCATGTTTGATTAGCTGACTGGGTAGATGTTCCGTGATGATTCTTGCGCTGATACTGGTTACTCCTACTGGGCATGTTTTTCAAAGGCTTCTTGTTACTAATGCTTCCCTGGGAATCTAGTGTTGGAGTGCAGATATCAGGTGGCAACCTGCGTAGGACCTCCCCATCATCGGTTTTTACTGTAACTTATTGATACTGGTTTGATGATATTCAAAGAATGACTTGCTCCGGTGTCACATAGCGCAGTAGTTGGTATATCACCGACTTCAATTTGGATATATATTAATCGCTTCTTCATATCATCAACTTTGGCACACTCGAAAACGTGTAGATGCTGTGCTCATTTTCATTACTTACTCTTCTCATCTGATTGTAATAACCAACAGCTGCATTCATTGCTCATTGTGAATCATCCCTTCTAGCTGGCTGTGGTTCTGTAGAAGCTTCTTCGTTATTATTCTGTGATCTGCAATTTTCAGGTAAGATCGTGGACGATATACCGCTTCTTGAACTGTCTTGGTTCCCTTTTATTCGAGTTTCGTCATCACTGGCGTGCATACATACATTCAAGTCACCTGCATTGGCAGTTTCTCTTACGTCATCTCTGTTCCAGTAGGTCCTTGGTCTATTGTCATATCCTGAAAATTTTCTGTTTCCATTGTTCTTGTTATTAAAATTTCTGTCTGAAGAACAGATCTTACGGGCACTTCCAGCCTACATTCTGTAAAAGGTGATGTGCTATTTTCCAATTTGATTGGAATAGTGTTAGGAAAATCAGCATGTTCATATCGCGGACATTATTATTATTAATATTAATTGAATCCTTAAAATTGTGTATCTTCCTTTGCCAATTAACTGTGCTTTTGCAAAACACGATGGTTTGAAGTTATTTCTGAAACCATCAGATTTTTGTGCTCTACTCGGTATGTGGGCTAAATATGAAGATTTTATGAAGAATGGTGAGGGTACGGAACAATATGAAGTGATACGTACACCTGGATAATCTTGAATTATCCTGTAATTTTATTTTCTATGGAATTCTAGCGAAAACCTGGAATTTTTTGAAATTATTTTTAACTTAAAGTTTCACTTTTATTAATTCCACTTTTTAAACATTTAGAAGAAATGTTATTGAATTTGTGAATTTAAGGTCACAGAATGAGGCATGCAGTAATTAACTTTTGTGAGAGGCTCCCCAGTGACTCAGATTTCTTGTGAGTACGGATGTGACGACCTCTAGGGTACCCGAGCTTATTACATCAGCCATGCTCATTTCTGATTGGTGCTCTGTTTTTTTTTTTTTTTTTTTTCACATGTCATCTTTCTCTTATCCTCTACTCTAATCATGCATGTCTTGTTTTATTTTCTGATTGGGTTTTTGTTTATATGTACTTTGGGTCTGATGTTAAACTAAGTTTTGATATTAGCTTAACTTTAATATATATTTTGTCAAGTATTTGAATTCAAATAAAACCACTTTAAACGCACAGAGGACCCCAATAACAATTATTATTACTCGCCTTAAAGTAAGGTTTTTAATGTCATCTTCTTAATTGCTTCAATATGAATTGGATAGCTTCGGAAGGGCTCTCTGCATCTTCAAGCCGTCGTTGAGATGTAATTTAAGTGTGTGTGTAGTTTTTTTGTGAGGTTAGATTGTATGTGAAATATTGCAAATACTACAGCCAGCTAATTTGCTGAGATACTCTTTTCTTAGGTTTCCACTTATTTATTCGAGATTAACCCATTTCGAATTTTAACACATCTGTGCTTACCTGTACAGTGTACATACAATATTTTTATAATTCATAACCTTCATAATTCTTATTCTCGAACAGGAATTTGTTGTAAGTATGGCCTAAATACATTTTACGTACACATGGTAGAAATTCGACAACAGTTCTTCCAATATGGCCGCAGCCGCTCAGACTTTTTTTTTTATTTTTTAACAATCAGGTGTGTAGCAGCAGTGACAGCGGAGTAATTTAGAACTAGTGGGTTTTACAATTGGACTGAAAGTGTTTCGGGTAGTAAATAATGCACTTCTTTCCACATACTTACATTTACATATTTATTAAACTTCATAAACAATATCTCACAAAAAGCTCTACAGACATACTTAAATTACATTTCTACGGCTGCCTGAAAACGGAGCGAGAGCTGTTCCGGAAGGCCTAGCCAATTCATATTAAAACAACTACTTAAGAGGATGGCATTAAAAACCTTACTTTAAGGTGTCATAATAGTTTGTTAAAATCAATTGAATTTAAGTTGATTTTATTTATTGTGTTTAGGCAACTTTAACTTAGTCGGGTAATTAATAAAATAAACGTACTTTGTTTATTTCCAAGAAGAAAACACTTTATAAATTAATGATACATGGTATAAATACATTTGTGTGAATAAAGTAACTGGCCATTCTCCATCAAGAAGAATATGCAGTAAAATGTATTTCGAAGTTAAGTTTCACATACACATGAATTCCTCATTTTTAACTCTTATTGTTTTGTTTTTTTTAAACAAAAGTATTGGTTAGTTCCACTAAAATTTTGCTAACAGTTTCAACATGGAGGAAGGTAAATTGTATTTCCTAAATTTTGGATCTGATTGATCTGAACTAATTTTTCGTTGAAACTATTACAAAATATCGATCATACATGTAGGTTGTACTGTTTGTTTCTTTGTTACTGCACAATTTTCTCATCCACCTTCTGATAGGGAATATTCTACTTGATTTTCTTGTTTGAAATCTCTCGAAAACATACATTTGAGTTCGTACATAAATATTATGTTTTCGTATGCTTCTTTTAATTGATAAACATTTTTTCTTTGTTTGCAAGAAGATAATGATATAAATTAATGACCTGGAAAACTTGGAATTTGAAAATCAACATCCAGTAGACACCCTGGTAGAATTATCTACCTAAGTGTAAAAATATTATTTTTCCTGTAGCCGCTTCACCAGGGCCTTTGCATTAGTAGTTATTTAAACGTTGTTAACAGAAGTTATTTTGATTTTTAGTGAAAATGTTTATTCTTCTCTACATTTTAGCAATGAATTCAATCGTTTCTTATGTTTGAGTAGCTCCTCTGACTGCAGAGTAAAGACTGCCTCCGTGGTCCAATACTTACCGTCACATACGCAGCAGATATATTGTCTCCAATGTTTATACCAAAGCGCGTTTGAGCATTATTCATCCCCACTTGCAAATTTTGTGATTTCCTTCATACTCAAATATCAAAGTTAAAATTTCTACCTTAGTTTCTTCTGACAGAAATTCTGAAAGCCGTAAATAAAATCCCTATTCATTCCTGACATAAAATTCATATTCATTCCTGTATAGCATGTGAAACAAGTAGATTTTTATATTTAGTTCCAATAGAGATTATTGGGCTTTCAATATGCATAAAATGTTAATTTTCGGATTCTTAAAAATTCATTAAAAAAAACATAAGGAAGCATATATCGGTCTTCATATTATGTATACCTTCAATATGCTTTGATATGAAATAGTGTACAAAAATAAATTTTAACATTGAATTCCTTCCGTGCGAAAACTCACCTTGAAAACCGGAATTGTTTCTATTTCGACAATCAGATTTGGTTACGATTTTGACCAGTTCGATAACGTTTTAGACTTTCCATCCAAAGACTAAAATTATCAAACAGACTTAAAAGAAAGGATAGTGTTTGTTTGAATGGTCTAAGATAAACCAGTCCGCAGTTATATTTTCCTTAAACATCTACAAAGAATAACCATTTTGAAGTATGTACATATAAGGAATTTTTTAAAACAATGGGAAACGTTGGAAGAGGTCAGTCAACCATGTTGAACGATTTCAGATGGGCTGATCTATACACAACTGCTTCTGCTTCAGTTCCAGCTAAGGTCTTCTGTAAGATTTTTTTTAACAATTAGAAGATTATGAATGTCGACCCGTGGTGTTTACGTAAGGGATAAAAATAAATTATCATGCAAATATTATAAATCTGACTGCAGTTACATATTACATTCCTTTAAATGAATCATATTGAAAATTGCAATTTGAGACCAAACTTGGTTGTTAGGAGACGTTACTGTCAGGCGTACCAACCAACGTTTTTTTTTTCTGTTAATATGGCATTGATAAAATGTTCACCAAACAGTATGTCAAATAAACAACAGTCCTGCACTAGTTCTGGTATTCAAGATGCTTGTGAATTAATGAAGGAGGTATTCTTCATTACCGTTGGTGGCGAAATTGAAACATTTTTGTTGTTACCTATTTCACCGGAGACCTTGTATATGGTAAATATTGAAATTAATACTAATATTGACAGCCGCCGTTACCAGGACTCGAACCTGGATATCACAGTTTCTGATCGAGTTTGCTGTTTATTACACACTCCGGGAAACTGGGAGATCTGGGTTGTAGTCCCGGTCGCGGCGGCTGTCAGTATTTTGTGTTCATTTTGAAACATTTTCTTTTTTTTTTAATTTAAAAGAATTGGTTTGAAGTACGAACACTGATTGGTCACAGTTCAAGTAGACATTAGTCGTAATAAGTAGTTAAGCGTGGCAATAATTAATTTTGGAAGGTGAGTTGAGTGGACACTCCCAAAATTCAGATTTTTATGCAGTTCTACATATCATTATTGATACTTTTATTATTATATTACCTAGTTGATTTTGAAGCTTTTGATAATGGTAAATTATTGACGTGAGGAGATAGATGTTATTGTTGCATAACGTATATTTATTTTCGTTGCACTTCGGTATTTTACTAGCTTAACGCTATGAAGTACAGATCAAATTAAGCAGTGGATTTTTCTTCATGAACTATCAGACCGTTATTCCTGGAGAAAAATAAGTTTGGAAGCTACCTTTGTATTGAAAACTAAAATAATCACTTTTGTAAGTGTCTGACAGCGCAAACTATATATTTATATTCGCATCCTGATTAGCGAACATAACGAAAATTGATTGTTACTTTGTACTATACTATATTTTATAGTTGTCAACTAAAAAGTATTTTTCTGACTTCCTATTGTAAGTGCGTCTGTTCCGAGGCAAGTTTTCAAATGAATTGTCCTAGACTGTCAGTACGTTGAAGGCACTATAGTAGCTGCTTAAGCAGTTAAAATTTTCTTACACTTACCACAATTTTACTAAAGCTGACAGCGCTGGTTTACACTTCTGTTACAACTTCAACGCACACACTTCTGAATTTCTGTAATCGTTAGCTGAAGCTTTGAATGTCAGCGAGTAGCAACCTAGATATTCCCAGAGTAAGCAAGATAGTGCTTTTAAATTAACCGTGCGCTTCTGTTTAATGCAGTGGAGTTTTTATAAAACCTTTTTCGCAAAGTTTTCGGGAAGCTGAGCGTATCCTACCTACCCTAAAGCTTGCTGCTGTTTATAATGTTCTGAAAATAAGCTGCTTTCCTTTTTTCAGTGTTAATGTGTTTATGCATCTGTTATGCGCGGTAACTGGTTACACGTTTGGTCGCAAAGTGTTATTATACCGATATCATATTCCAGTTTGTGTAATTGATATTTATATATTTTGTATATTCAGTTCGGTGTGTCAGTTCCTGTGCGTGATAAATGTATTTGGTTGCTTACAAAAAAAAAAACTTTTTTTTTTCTTTCAGACATCTGCCGTTCAAGGAGAAGCACCATCAACACCTGCAATGGAGGATACGAAAGAATTAATTTCAGTAAGTTGTACTTCTTAATTCTGGCAAATAGGCATTGAACAAGTTTCAATTCTTTATATGCAGCAGAAAGTTACAGGCAGTATTTTTATAGTTCATACGAAGAAAATTATGCATAATGTACCATTCATCATGGCCATCTTTTCTGTTCCAGTTGTTTACATGTTCTTAATTTAGACTGTCTCTCTATTGTACTCGTTTTGTTTTCACAACTTCACAGCTGATTTTCGTTATTTCTTGATAACCAACGAAAGCTTCTTTTCCATCTGTAAAAGTCCATTCGATTGGAACATTTGCAGAGTACTTGATGAGAGATGGTTTTGCAGTGGCATAATTTCATTCTCTGATAGTTCCATTCTTGATCTGATCTCTCCTTTGGACAATTTAGGTTCAGGCCGGGATAGGGTGGGAGAGAGGATGTTGGAAGATAGACGACCAGAACCTATTTTGTTGGTACCATTTGCCTGATGCAACTGAGGGAAAAGCCCTGGAAAAACCTCAGTCAGAATGGGCGGCCGCTTGGTCAATTGTACTTCATGTGTCTGCGCCACAATCCATTCTGTTGCTTTCATTACCGAAGGTCCTTTTGCATTGTCACTGTTACTCTGTTTCATAACTACTCGCTATCTAGTATGTAGCATGAAGTCGCTGCTTGGGAGTCAAAACTTTGGAAGGTAGCGCAGGTCCAAATTCTCAAACTGCCAGTCTTCATTAAAGTTTTTATGTTTATACCTCAGTCCAACCAGGAAAATGTCTGGAGGAACTGTCTAAAAAAACTAGTAGAGATATTAAATACGAAAAACGTCAAATCTTATTTTCATGTAAATAACATCTAGTGTCACGTGTCGTATACGTATCTTTTAAGCAATAATGTTTCACGTCTCGATGTTAGATGCACAATTTATTATTTTTACACTTAATAAACTTTTTTACACATCACACAACGTTTTATCTACTTCTGCAGTCTCTTTCTGTTTCTGGAATAATGGCTTCAAGATTTCGTGAGAAGCACGAGTCTTCATCAGGATCTTCTTTGTCAGGCTAATATAGTTCCATCATTTCATGTCATTATTAAATCATTGTTGTTTGTTGTTGTCATCAATAACTATGCAAAGTTTTCCCTTGGAATTGTAGTCGTTAGAACATGGTTCAGTATTTGTGAAGATAGTGTAACTATATTTTAGTCTTCATCATTACCCTCTTTGCCCAGTTAATATATTTTTATGATTTCATTGTTGAGATCATTGTTGCCCGTTGATATTGGTAATAATTAAGCAAGGAATACTTCTTTAAAATCGTAGTCTTCGAAATGTAATTCAGTATTTGTGGGAACATTATGTAGTGTACTGTTTGCAGAATCATTTATTTTGTAATAGTTGTTTTCAAAATTTTGAATTCTTATTGTTTCTTTTTTTTTCTTTAATTCTATACATATTGATGATGTTTTTCCGTACTCGGTTTAAACTCCCGCAGTCGTTTTCGTTTGCGTTATCTGTATTGTAACAAATGCGATATCCTTCTCTAACCAATTTTTCTCTTTGGTCTTTGCTTCTCTAGCAATTCTGATGCTATTGTTGTCTATATTATGATCTTCATTCATTATATGAGTAACAATCCCTGATTGCATTTGTTTATTCTTAATATAATATACCTGGGGCCACTGTGGCTCAGTTGGTAGAGCGCTCATCTCTGGTGCTAGGGTCGTCGGATCGATCCCTGCTCATGCCATGTGGGCTTTGTGGTGAACAAACACCGTGTGCGTGGGTTTTCTCGGGGTGCTCCCGTTTCCTCCCACTTTCTTCATTCCACCAATTCATCCCATCATCATCCATATGGCCTGAGCCATAGTTGCCTAAAGGCCTTAAAATAAATTAAATTCTTTATATTCCTTAAGTACTCTGCATATCTTTTCTTTTTATGTCTTCTTGTTTAGCCTAAATACGTGTTTTGCACTTACGTTTGATTTCATGTAACCCTGAATTCAGCAGTGGATCTGTTAAGTATATTTTTTGAATCGAAATAGTTCACTTCTAACGTTTTGCGCGGTTTTGTTGATGCTTGGATGTTATATTCTTTGAGTATCTTTATTATTTTATTTTGTAACTTTCGGTATATTCGGAATTGAAACCCATCTTTCTTCCTTCTTGTTTTTCTGGTATTGATTTTTTTTTCTCTTCAGTTTTTTTTAGTGCTTTTATGATTATTTGTTTTTTATATCCGTTTTGTACTGCCAGTTGTTTTAATTTTTCTGTCAGTTGTTTTAATTTTTCTGTTCCTTTTTCCTGTTCATCTTTTGTGCTACAACGATACATTCCTCTTCGGATGAAATTATACCACACATTAAAATTTTGTTGTTGCGAATGATTAGATGTTACGTGTATGTATGTTGTACCCGCGGTTGTTTTTCTGTATATTTCTATAACTTTTTGTAATTCATAAAAAGAAAACTAATGCCTTTACAGTTTCTTCTTCAATTGTTATTTTTATATTTGGATATATTGAGTTCCATAGTTCCACCAGAACTTCAAAACCTTTTTGTTCTTCATATATTAATTAACATATCGTCCACGTATCTCAGTGTTCTAATCTTATGTAGTCTCTTTGGCATTATTTGCTTTTCACATTTTTCCAGCATTAAATTTGCTAGAAAGGGTTTATTTGTCTTCTCAATAGCTTACGTGATGAGGATATCTCTTCAGTACTGTACACACTGTTTGTTCCATAAGGAAGGGGAAATTATCGGACAAGTGTTAACCCTAGGTATTATTCCTGTAGTAGGACTCGAACTTGCATGCCGCTCGCATGCATATCAGAAGTTTTTGGTCACATTCGCTGTGTTTATAAAAGAATATACTCGCTTTGCTTCGCTGGGGCTGCGCCACCAACTTCGGGAGTTTTGGGGAACTGCGCCCCCTATGTCGTAATCAGACTTTCTACGGGACTTCGCCTCCATGGTACAGATCTGCACCTATATACTCCACCTGGGGGAGGGGGTTCGCCCCGTAAGGAAGGTATGCCTCATTTGTTGTAACCTAATCTTGGTCATACACCTTCATACCAAATTTTGTTTCTCTACCTTGAAGGGTTTGGAAAATGGGTTTTTGAGCGGCCATTTTGGATTAAAGATGGCGACTTTTTAACGTTTTTTTATACTGTCGTGACTTACTTGTGATGCTATACCTTCATACAAAATTTCGTTTCTCTAGCTCGAACGGTGTGGAAAATGGTTATTGGGCGGCCATTTTGAATCCAAGTTTGCGACTTTTCCCAAATATTGTAATATTTTCCTAAACTACTCGTGAAATAGACCTTTATGCCAAATTGCGTATCTCTAGCTCAAACGGTGTGGAAAATTGATTTTTTGGTCCTGCATTTTGGATCCAAGATGGCGTCTTTGGAGACATTATGTAATATTCGCGTAACCTACTAGTGATAATGTGTCTTCGTACCAAATTTGGTGTTTCTAGCTCCAACCGTTTAGGCTATGCACTCTATACAACAATAGGTTTGGCGGCCATTTTGGTCCGCCATTTTGGCGTTTATAAGGTCCGCCATTTTATAGCGCCATATGTCTTTGAATACATATTTGCGTAATTGCATTATATTTCCGTTACCTTTTAGCGATGTTGTACCTTCATACTAAATTTCATTTCTGTAGCCTCAGCCATTTAGGCTGTGTATTTTATACAACAATGGGTGGCGACTTCTTCAAACATTTTGTAATATTTTCCTAAACTGCTAGTTATGGTACACATTTATGACGCCAAATTTCGTATCTCTAGCTCAATAGGCGTGGAAAATGGATTTTTAGGTCCGCCATTTTGGATCCAAGATTGCATCTGTGGATACATTATGTAACATTTTCGTAGCCTTCAGGTGATAGTGTACCTTTATACCAAATTTCATTTCAGTAGCCCCAGTGTTTAGGGTGTCTGTTCTATACAACAAAAGGTTTGGCGGCCATTTTGGATCAAAGATGGCGACTTTTTCAACATTTTGTAATATTTTCCTAAACTACTCGTCATAATGCACCTTCATACCAAATTTCGTGTCTCTAGCTCAAACGGTGTGGAAAATGCATTTTGAAGGTCCGCCATTTTGTATGCAAGATGGCGTCTTTGGATACATCTCGTAATATTTTCGTAACCTACTAGTAAATCTTCATACGAAATTTCATTTCTCTAGCCTCAGCCGTTTAGGCTGTGTATTCTATACAACAATAGTTTTGGCGGCCATTTTGGATCCAAGATGGCGACTTTTTCAAAATGTCGGATTTTTTCCTTTACCTACTCATGGTCCTACACATTCATACCAAATTTGGCGTTTCTAGCTCCAGTAGTTTGGCCTGTGAATTTATATGGATGAATGAGTCAGTCAGTGAGTGAATCAGTGGCCATGGGGCTATATAGTATACGGACTCGCTTTGCTTCGCTGGGGGCACTGCCTCCAGCCCCCGTGCGGGGATGCCCCCAACTTCAATAGTGTTGGGGAACTGCGCCCCCTTTATCTGAACCAGGATCTGTCTGCGGTACTGCACCGCTATTGTGTCCAAGTGCACCCTCCCACGGGAAGGGGGGGGGGGGCGGATGCGCCCCCAAAGGGGAGGTTTGCTCCATTTATTGTAACTTACTTTTGGTCATATACCTTCATACAAAATATCGTTTCTCTAGTTTCAATGGTTTGGAAATTAGGTTTTTGAGCTGCCATTTTGTATCCAAGTTGACGAATTTCTTTAATGTTTCCTTATATTGTCGTGACCTACTTGGTATGGTACTCCTTAATGTAAAATTTAATTGTTCTAGCTCGAACTATGTGATTTTTTTTTTAGGCGACCATTTTGAATCCAAGATGGAGACTTTTCCAAAATGTTATAATATTTTCTTAAACTACTCGTCATAATGCACCTTTTCGCCAAATTTCGTATCTTTAGCTCAAACGGTGTGGAAAATTGATTTTTAAGCCCGCCATTTTGGATCCAGACGGAAAGGTACAATCCTTTCTGCACTGTCATTCGTATGTTCATTAGAATAGGGAAGATGGCTTAAGTATCTGAAACAAATTCGAACTTCAGAGAGGTTGTGATCATTTTGTAATGCATGGTATGTGCTAAACCTTTCCCTCATTTCTCTCGTGGTAAATTATCATCACTGTCGATAATTAGTGCTCATTCTTATACCTAGGTAAATTGGTAAGCTTTCTTCCTGTTCAATTACGTATTTGAATGAGATAGTACTCGGCCTTTCCAGAAGTAATATTTGTTCATCATTTGCATTTGGATTGCATGACGTTGACTTCTTATCGTTATACCTCAGAAAATATTCCGTTTTTCCTAGTTTCCTTTTCTTGTGATTGATAAAAGTTACACTGCTTCTTCAAGCCTTTATTATTTTTTATAATCAAATTTTAAACTGTTTCATACACTTTAAGAAGACTAAAATGGAATTATAATTTTTATAAAGCTCTGCATGATAGTAATCAGAGTAGTGCTAAATTATATGTTAAATATAAGTGCCATGAAGAGTGGAAACTACTGATTCAGAATGTGACGTGATTTTATTTAATTTTTTCACTAGTAACAGATACATTGGGCCTATATATAAAGGCCGTTTAATTTAAGAGTTTTTCATTCGATATCTTAAGTAATAAGAAATTTATTGAAGTCATTTAGAATAGTGTCTGTTCTTTGTGAACTTAGTGTGCTCTGCACTGAATTTTGCAAATCGGGTGTTCACAATAGCTTATTTTTATTTTCCGTACTTTGTGACAGATTCTAATACACAACCTACACAATGTGTGTGTTTAATAATTATTTTAGATTCGAGTGGAAGTTCCATTGTATTCTTGTTTAGTACTATTATAACTCCAAAAGAAAGAAAAAAATGATGTAGTTGTATTTTGCTTTGTACGCTTTAAGAATATTTGCCATAATACCAGGTGTGTAAATATGAAACCGGAATTTGTGCATAGACGGCGTTAGCTGTGGTTACCGTAAAACTTGCTTGTTTTGACTGCTGATAACGATTTGCAACTTACAACCAGGCAAGTTTCATGTCATAGTGTAGTGTTTAATAGCGTTGAATATGGTGCAATTTGTACCTACAAACTACGATGGGCGGACAGCATTGATTTTTTGTTAC
>JAGDQP010019276.1:0-16142 GCA_022664845.1 Lepisma saccharinum
CACTGGCAACCACAAGGAAATTCATAGACTTCAATATTCTAATAAGCTCTGAGGTGAATACCGGAATGGTATTCATATTATAGCCCAGAGCCTTTTCTACTTGGGCTTAGCATTATAGTGATGCATTCATAAGCACCTACTGCATCTACATTGTGTGCTTGCTTCGGTGAAGAGTAGTGGCTCACTTTGTCCTCGATTTTGGGAAGAAGGGTGCGTCACAGAGTAAAACATAATGCCAATCGATTGGGCGGATCTTAAAACATAGATTTACCAAATTTCATCAAGTTGGGACACCAAATAACGGTGCTGTTGGTGTTTTAGTGGTTCTCCTGTACCAGGAGAATATAAAATCATAGGAGGTATACACCTAATACTTGTAACTTATTGTATTTCAACAGATACTGTGAGGAAACACTATAACTATGCGACTTCATGCAATAGCGTGTGTATGTGTGTAGAAGGAAATTGCATAACTGAAGGACAACACGCAATGTAGGTGTATATCTTTGAATAGAAAAGCGGAAATAGAGCATCCGGTTCTATACATGCGAACATATAATTTATCTTATATGGAATCACATTCTCTTTTAAGACATCAAGCTGAACATGTGAACGTTATATACTAGACACAGTATATAATTTTGATGTATTTTTTGCAGATACTGCGCGTATATTGAATTAATACCTTACATTATATTTCAGAGCCACTTCTACTTTAGCATTATAGTGTATATTTAATTTTATAAGCACCTGTAGGTTATTGATATGCTGCATTGAGATAAGAAGCACTTGAAGTTTTACACCCTGCAAATAGTGGTATCTTACATTATAACCCAGACCAATTTTCGTTTTGTGATTAAAAGCACACTTAGTTTATATTATGGTTATATTAGAGATAATTGTTTGATACTTTTATTAAAACTGCTGCTCTAGTACCCTTTCATTCTTCACATCATAAATATAACATTATGAGGTTTGAGCTATTAGTATCACAGTACAAAAAGTATTTGCAGGCACTGCTTCTTCAAAGTAAACTATGATTTTAATATTCCTCCTTTCATTTACTACCACTTGCTTTCGTTTACTAGTGTTAATAATATACATGGGTCGATTCTCTATAAACTCTATTGTGTTATAGAACATATCAGTATTCTTTTGAGTCACACGCTTGCTGTATAACTATCATACATTTTAAGATAATCAGCCGTTGTGAACTTAATCTAGATTTAAGTTCTCATGAGGGAATATTTCATTAAGACCATTCTTCAAATAAATAATTTTAGCTTTGCATTGATCAAACTTACTAGCATCCTTTGGTTGTGTATCGTCATCACGACTAGTCTGAAAAAGAACAATTACGAAATCAGGCATACCAAACTGCATTGACTTGAACTGTGTTGTTACATCAAATTCGAAATAAGAACTAGATACGTGTCGTTGAATACTTTGATATGTAAGAAATTGAATTAGTATTTGGGGCTTTCGAAGTATATCAGCTTTTAGTTTCATCACATAACTCTTTTCATATTCAATAATTGGCATTCTCAGTTCCATTGAGGTGATCATAAGTTTACCCGCATGAGCTAGTATACTACCATCTAAAGTACCATCCGCTTTCTTTGTTTTCCAGCGATAAAATACAACATTATTATTTGCATTCCTTTTCAATGTTATTCGCAAACCACCCTTCCACATACTTTCTTTATAGTCACCAAAGAAGCCGAACAATAGGCGCAGAGGTAATAGCATGTTTTCTTTCCGTGGAAGTTTCTCATCATTAACAAATGCACCTAACTTATAATATTAAAGCTCAGGCTTTGAGAATCGACATGTAGCAGTTGATGTGATACCTAGATAATCGATTCTATCAGTAACAGTGTCATGCTTTCTTATCTCTACATGAGAAAATTAATATGAAAAAAATATCTATCAATATAATATTTGATCCCGCTGTAAAAGTTCCTCCAGCATCTCTGCCAATAACTTCAAACTTATATATAGATTAGAGTAATGCGGGTGCATAGACCCATCTCCAACGTCTATATCGAACTCAATATTTTATTTGGTTCATTTAAATTATTGAATGTACGACGATTCAGTGGGGACGATTGATACTCATAGCTCTCAATAAACTCCATCACTAACTAAACTAGACTATATTAATTTGTAAGAATCATCTTTCATCACAAGAATCGCGCTTGTTTTCGCACCACCAAAACTAACTGGTTCATGCAATTCATTAGTAACACTTATTTCTATAGAGCGTATATGACTCTGTTGAATAGGAACGAATAATGGATATTCTGGTTCATAGGCAATTGGTTCCAAGAACTGTTTTAATGTTTTAAATGTAGCTATAATATATGTTTCTTTATGTTTATATTCACCATCTGCTATGATCATGCCTCTTACTAGGTTACAGTGTATATGAAATGTTTCAATACTTAAGAACTTGGGAAGAAACTGTCCCACATGAGTCTCTTCTGATTTGAGATCGGTATTATTTTTGAAACCAAACAATTTATCAATGGTTCCAACATTAAAGCTTTGTGCAAATGGTGTAACTTCCATGCGTTCTGTTACAAGATTTTCATTTAAAAGCACCTCTTTTGGTAGTGTTGTTTCTAATGTTGATGCATTATACTGACCTGGTGGTATATTATATTTCTCTCCTTTATAAAAGTAGGTATTATTATTTTTCGTTACATTTGGTATTAGATACATGCTATAGAATCCAATCAGTGCCATCTTCAAATTATAGTTTTGATTATTAATCTCATTATGAAGATTCAACCGAAGCTTTGGTGTAGTCCCTGATAGATGCAACACAATCATTTTAACATATAGACTATTTAATACGTCAGATAAGAACTTTAATACTCAAATGATCACAAATTACATCATCAAAATGTTGTATTCGATCACTATTATATTCAATTATTGAATTACTAGGTCTCAAATAATCAATCAAAGACGTGGGAGACTCCAAATGAATCGAATACATATGCTTTATTGTTGTCATACCAGTAACATATCCAATGCGTTCCAGTATTAATTGATTTTTCTAAGTTAACAACAGCACATTCGTGTCTGAAGGGTCGTCCAGATGCAAAACTCTCCGACATAAATACACCTCTAAAGTGTTTTACATTTAATTATTTAGCTATACGTTCGATATCATAATTGGTGAGCGCCTTTTTACTATTAGCTTCTTCTTGCCCTGTTTCCTTTTAAGACCTTTGCTTCTAGCTAGAATTGATGATTCCATAACTTCATTGTTTCGTCTTTGTTCTTCTAGCTCTTGTTTATTTTTCGTTGCATCTGTTACTGCCTTAGGTATAGCTGCTGAACCACCTGCAAGACTACCAACAGCTCCCAATGCAGCAAGAATCGCAGGAATTGTAAATGTAAACCCATCTGTTTTTGGTTGATTACGCAGTTTTTTTAACTGCGCTAGACTTAATGTTAGACCCATATTTTGACCAGTCTTCAAGCATCTTTGCTTCTTTGCAAGTTGTGTTTTATTCAAAATGTCATTAATGTTTAATGATTTCAATTTATGGGATGGAATATGAAATGTTGCACCTTTGGCATAATGTTGTTCAAATGCAACTCCGTAGTGTGTTTAATCCAAAGCAAATATTATAACCCCAATCCATTTTTCGTTTTATATTCATCGCCATTGCTACTCCCAATGAAGCTAACTTTTCACCTCTATCACAACTCTATCAAAAGCTTTAAACTCTAAGTCTGGATCAGTTCTTTGCCCATCTGTTAGATCTTTAAAGTTCTTATAAGTAATATCATGCTCTCGACATGCTTGATCTAATCTATTTTTACATCGATCACCTCTCGCTAATCTTTCATCTAAACGTGTACCAGGACCACAGAATTCATAGCCGAGGAGGTGTAATTCAAAGGGAAATATCGTTTACTAAACCCTTACCGTCAATAGTTTGCCAAAATGTTGGTGGAAGTATATGAATGATCTTAACGAGGTAACCTAATCCCTTTGGGTTTGAAACAATAAAATTAGATACACGAGACGAAATCATATCCATTATATCCACTTTCACATTATAAAAGTTCTTAATCCCTGCTACGTTTTCACTTGCTATAACTAATAATCTATCTACTAACTTTCTAACATCGTCCATCCAAATAAACTGTTGCGGCATGCTTATATATCGCTTAATTCCCTTTACCTTGCTTCCTTTCTTTCAAATCCTCACCTTTATTTTTCAGTTCAAGCCAAATAGGTATAATTAATATCTTATACTTATCACTGGAGCTTGATTTCACTTTATTCTGTGATGGATCATGGTTTTGATATATTGCATTCGTAATTTTTAAAATTTTCTTATAAGTTTCATAATCTTCATCAGTGAAACCTATTGGTTGCTTACGAGTTATTAACTTCCATAAGCCTTCTGTTACGTTAAATTTTTCATAGATCGGAGACGATGGATCATGTGCGATCTTACTCTCACCATATATAATTAAATCAACGTTATCAAAAGAACATTATAATTTCCAGTCTTCCTCTGCATTACTCCATCTATATCAATAGAATATAAACCAAAGACATCATCCTTATCGGATCTATTAGTACTCAAGTATCGACTCGCTAATGGACCTTATTGAATTTATTTCTCATCATCATCTTTGTTTAGTAACAGGCAGCGACTTAGGCACAAAAATAACTGTTTCTCAAATGAAGTTTCTGGTGGTGCTAGTGGATAGTTATTTATATTTTGTTGTGCTACAGGTATAAGTTCTGTAATTAGATTTCTATTGTCATTGGTTACTCCTTTAATTTCTTTCCTAAGCTCTCAATCGCCTCGATCAGTGGTTTCACTTGACGTTTTTGCTTTTCATAATAGCTACGGTGACTCTCTTTCCATTCTTTAAAACGATTTCGCCAAGACATTTTGTAATTCAATATTATTCGATTTTCGTTTTGACATTATAAAAAGACTATATTATAATAAATGTTAGACGTATCATACAGAAAAACATAACATACATACATAGATACTGTAACATAGTACATTAATTAATCGCTAAACATTAAACGTAATGACATTGGATTTGTAATAATATAATCGTCACTCGATTATAAGAAATGATCGATTTTGTTTCTATACTTTCCAGTGTTCGACTTTCTCGTCATATCAATAGTTATAAAGAAATAGAACTCCTTCCATCCTATTGAACATACATTTTTAAATCGAATAAATGACATGTCACCAACAACAAATTCATTATAAATATGTTTCAAGTTCGTGTTATCTTGACGAAATATACATAAGAAATTTGCATTATCTCTAATAAGTTGTTTTGGAACTTTACTATATGATTGTGCTAAGTAAAACCAAGCATTTCTTTTATGCCACCCTGTGTAAAGTAGTTCCGCACCTCGTTCTGATCCTCTAATATATAGTAAATATAAATATAATTACAGTAAAGAAACCCTGTAAATATAATTACAGAACTTTACTTGCAATAATTTAATTTTATAACAGAAGGTTTGAATGTAGCCAATTGATAATGGAACCATCCTGTATATCATTATAAATGTGTTGCAGTTCTTGGTACTTGGCTCGTTCTAAGCTTTTAGAAAATATGTATAGGTGTCTGCCTCCTCAGTAAAGCCAATTCGGAGCTAAAATGAAATTATCAATGATTAGTGTTGTCTTCCGACATCCAGATGAACCTATTATTAAGCATCGAATGTTATTAGGAAGATGTTCACGATTTAACTTATCATAATCATTAGGTACTGAAAGTGTTCTTAACACTCCACATCTTAAACTATTTTGATTATATTATGATTAACTATATAATAGTTAATATAGTTTTGACTATATTATAGCTTTGAGATCGATCCAAGAATTATAGTTGAAGATAAACCTAACCACTTAATATCTATATATGCCTTGCTTTTAGTTCTACGTATAACCTTTTCAATTATATATGCATGTGGGCGTTTGGTCTTCATTTGTATATCGATAGAGTATCTAACGCAAACCCTACAATGTTTTTCTGGAACCTGCCGTTCATTAATAAAGGAGAAAATGATAATCAGCGAAATCTGACTTACGGAGAGTAGTAGAAGCATTACTGTAAATACTTGTTTCAGTAGTTCTGATGGAGCAAAAGCAGTGTGGAAATTGAAGCACTTTGAGGGGGTAGTTTTTCTTCATATGCTTATTGAGCCGTTTCGTAATACCTTTGTTCCACAATTGTCTTATACCCTAGCTATTTTATTTTCATATATTTAGTGTATGTTTTTATCGTCATCAGGGGCTACTTGGAATTTTATACTAACATTTCTTGATTTAAGGTCATATTTATTTTAAATAATAAAAAAATACGTCAATATATACCTACAAATCAAATTTTACAAAAATATCAAAACTAAAAACACGAATTACAAACGTTATTGTATAATTACGTAAATTTATTTATTTAATTATTTATTTATTGAACGCACTCTTTTTTTCTGAATATTGATAGATATGAATAGTAAGTACGAATAGTATATACTTTCTTCTAAAATATAATTTGCGGGCTCCCATTTTAGATCTTGTATTCACACTTCCTATTTTCAATTTTTAAAAGAAGTAAACAATTCATTATAATACTAAAATTTCGAAATGCTAATATTTACTAACATCTATTAAATTAATTGATCCAGATTTGGATTAATTCATTTAATACATGTTATTAATTATTATTTAGGCTG
Organism: Lepisma saccharinum; assembly: GCA_022664845.1. Taxonomy (NCBI): domain Eukaryota; kingdom Metazoa; phylum Arthropoda; class Insecta; order Zygentoma; family Lepismatidae; genus Lepisma; species Lepisma saccharinum. Next base: position 6,749 of record JAGDQP010019276.1, read on the forward strand.
CTTTCCAAAATTACACATGATTACTAATTTCTCTCAAAACATTTGAAGTTGTGTTTCTTTCTTCTTGCCTTGTTAAGTTATCTGGTGTTACTTCGTCCATAAGTAATATTTTTGCAGGTCCCCAAACCCACAAAATCATGTAAAATAAACAAGTTGAAAATTCGTGAAGGCAATTGATAAATGGGAATTATTTAATTAAGATCTGCTCTTCAAACCTTCCAGAAACAAGCAAAAGATCCTAATAATAAAACAATAGCAGAAAACATATTAGATATCTTTGGAAATTTCACTTGCAATATAAGCGTCAGTTTCTCCAGAGTCTGAGTTCTTTCAACAAGATATGGGTGATATAAACGAAGATCAAGAAGAAATACCTCAGCAAAATATAAATAATATAGCAATCAAAAATGTAATGACTGTTTTCCATTTTTAAAGAAAAATTAAAGAGGAAAGAGACAAAGAACTTATAGTGTATGTTAAGAGACTATGTCCTGCTTATTAGACATATTTCTTTAACATACGTGTGAAGATTTGTGGACAAGACTATTCTACTGATTTTATTCATTAATACAGTAGTACATTTCGTAGGTTTGCTTGCCATTATTGACTTTGTTCAATCACCACATACAGAAATGAAACATGAAATTAAATGCCAATTCTATGAATTGTTTCCTTATATTTTGAGGAAAAGTATTCAATGACCGTAAAAATGTTGTGTATTGTTATCTAACGTAAGACCATTAATGTTAATAATTTACCCATTGGATAATGTTTTAAAACTCAGTACATTCTAAAGCTAGTCATATGTAAAGTCGTAAGAGCAAATCCCCATTTGGTGTTGCCGTGGGAATTCACAGTTCCTCTGAAAGATGAAATTTTTGGAGGTCCTCACCAACAATTTGATTGTAGGTCTTGTAAGCTAGGAAGTATAAAATTGAATTCAGTGCATCAGTTTTGAAATAAGCAAAAAAAAAAAACGCACGCTACATACCATACACCATTTTTATAGTGTAAGTTAACCATGATTGGTTTCACATAAATGCCGTTATTCGGCAACATGAAATCTTCCACGTAAATTATCTTTCAATGTTTGCAAAAATATTTTTTTTTCTATAAATTTCAACATTAAATATATCCTTTGATGAAAGTACTATTACTTGCCTTTTAAGTACCTGAGTTATTAAAAGTCTTCGAAGTTTGGCAGTGTCATATAATCTATCTCTTTACGACATCAAATAGTATAATAACTAATAATCACACTGCATAAATTACCAACATAATGAACAATGAATCTCACATTCCGGACACTGAAACATCTGACGGACCTCATTATCCAAAGATGTTCGACATGTTACTGTTCGATGATACTGATAAGTCACTGCTAGAAAATTTTATATTGCCCTCAGAGTTCAGATTTAATTTCAGTAATTTGAATATTATAATTATTTCGATTTTATTTTATTTTATCTTTGGAATATAAACATCCTCTATTTCATCTTTAACAAGATATTACCAAGTCTCCCTTAAAACCAGAGAGGCAATGAGGTTCCGGGCAAGTATCTAACAGCTGCCTGGGAATCCCCCCTTTCTCCCCTCTTCAATTACTGCACTGAGCAAAAGTAGAGCGTTAGCTTAAGGTTTAGAAGATCCAGGGTTGGATTCCTGGTCGTGACATGTTTTTTTTCTGTAGCACCTGCGTAAATATTACATTTATAATATGCTTTTGATATGTAAATATAATGTTTAGTTTTATAGCTTTTTGTTCTCTTTTGTATTTTTTATTTAAAATCTGCTAATTTACCTAGAACAATTGTGTGTTCAGATAAAGAACAAAAACATTATGGAAATAAGAATAAATAAACGGTTACATTAAAATTACAAAATCAATAAAAATAATAATTCCGCATGTGTAATGTAACAGTTTATTTATTTTTATACTATTGCTGTTGTTCATGTGAACACACAATTGTTTTGCGAAAATTAGCGGATTTTAAATAATTGATACAAAAAGAAAAATACAAACGAGACAAAAGCTATAAAATAATAACATTCATTTTATATGCCTAAGTATATTGTAAAATATAACATTAGCACAGGTGCTACAAAAAGGTAAAAGAAGGGAATATACGTCGCGACCAGGTTAAACCTCGGACATTTCCTACCGTAAGCTAACGCCTCTTGTTTCAACAGAGCTGCTGGAAGGAACGTTTATAGTAATGCTTCTACTACTGTCCGCAGTTAGATCTCACTAATAATTATTATTTACGCATTTCCCACTGAACAGCATGTTCTAGAAAAAATATTGTATTCTTTTTGTTAGATACTCTATCGATGTACAAAGTTTGGTTACGATCTGAATTTTGAGATCTGGATGTTTGGGTGTGAGTTAATTAATGGAAAAATGTTATTTGTTTGTAACAAGCCTATAACACCTAATTGTCTATCAGCAAGACTTCTCCGAATATGTGACAGGAAGACCATAGGCTAAATGTCTACAAAATTTCAGACCTTAGTTCAGTATCGGATGGTAAGACAACAACTTTTTTCAATCTACTAATTGCCTCAATGAAAATATAAATCCACTGAGTCTAGAGGCGTCATTTAGGCGCAGAGGGGGAAATTGCCCCCTGAGTTTGGGAATGTAAACGCAATAAAATGTATAAAATTTATGATAAAAATTCAAATTAAACCAATATAAAAACACACTGCATACGAATAAAAAATACTACAGTATTTTTTTCAATTTTGATTTATTTTAGAGTTCGGAATTAAATTTATAGCTAAAACAACGTGTGACGCGGTACGCAATGTGGGTTAGTGATATTTAATTGTCTCATACAAAAAATCTAAAATGAAAAAAAAAGAAGTGTTTTTGTTTTTACTTACACAGCGTTTTTATGTTGGGTGTTTATCTTCATCTTCTGCAAAGAAGTTTATATGCTCTTTGCCTTTCATATTAGTACCGCTCAAGAAAAATTCTGCGTTACGATTGCAGGGAGTTACAACTGGATCGCTGCGAAACTCTGCGACTGTCCAACATTGACTAGATTTATCATAACAGTTGTTTTCAAAGCGCGTTCACTGGCACACTAGTGTGTCGCGAAATTGCTTGCCTGCCCGATGCCGTTCCGGGAGAACAGAGATATTTTTTATTAAAATGGTAAGATAAAAGAAAATTGAATATCTTTAAGAACGTTATTTATTAATACAAGCGGAATAGTGCAATGTAAGCAACAAATTGTAATTCTTAAAATTATTGAGTCTGTTCTGTTGAGAATATCTAACTTTGGCCTTGTTAATTGTCTACGCACTTGTTACGTTTGAGTGCGTGTAGTACGCAGCAGCGTAAACCACAGCGTGTGCTCTTTCAGAATGTGTTTTTGAGAATTATTGTAATATGAGCATTAGTATGTCTCTTTTTGTGTTTTCTTAGGCACTTCTGAGCCGTTTGGCTCGGGATATGGCCAAGAATAGTTTGTAGAATTGCCAGACGACAGGACAGCTTTCGTCATTTAAGTCCTATATAGAGAAGTCTTTTTATTTTTATAATAGGTATTCCTCTTGTTTGGAGTATTGCCACTATTTGAGCTAAGTATAGAACGTAGTAGCTTTTTATCATTATTGTCCGAGTACTGCCAAAGCGGTAGGTCTTATCGGGTCAATTTTAACTCTGTCGATTTTTATATTTTGCCTTGGATGTATATATATGGTGGGCAATCTTTGTTTCATATCTCAAGGAGTATTACGTGTTCTGGAAGTTGAATTTCGTTTGTCTGACAAGTTTTGGTTTTCTTGAAAATGTGTGGTGAGAAGCGAGACCTTTTCTTTTTAAATTTTTTTCATAAATTTTATCTTCCCTCTCCGTGATACCTGAAAATTTTGTGTTCTTGTCGTTGCTTTGGTCTCCTCAGTTTCCATGGGTTCAATGTAGAAATAGTTTTAGTAGCATATTTCGATGTGTAGATCCCATTTGTATTCAAGATGTGGGATCATATCATTATAAGAGGTTTCCCATCATAATGTTTACTTTGCGTGGGACATTATGCAGAAAAATGTCGTGAGTTAGTTGGTTGAGTTCTTGTGGAGTTTTTGTTACCCACAGCAATACTATGTTAATTTTCTTATTTCGATGAGAATTTATTTATTGATTGTCTTCCTTTTATAAGCGTGCCTCAGTATCAGCGGATGTAAGATTTCTGCCTCTAGCCGGACTTGAATCCCGACTGTTTAGTGTTCAGATCAAGACGCTGAGCTCAATATGATATATCTACAGTATAGAAAACTGCTATAATCGGCTATGTATTCTTATCTTATCATTGGGAATATTTGTCACTGCCGATCACCACTGCCTCTAAAGAGACTGAAAAATTGCTTTTGGTCATCAATTTCCGATGATCGCCTCGGCTCACCTCGTTGATGATTTGGCTGTGCAGCGGAAAGAGGTTAAGAACATTTCTATTGATGATCTTGTCAATGATTACTAAAATAAAGCCAAGATGTTACCCTTTGAGACATTATAGCTTTTTATCTGCTCTGAATAACACTTTACAAAAAGTTAACAATTAAAGTTTCCTTATTTCTTATATCACATATTAGTGTTACATGTTTTAGCTATATCATATAAACAGCGAAGAGGTGCGTGTGAATTACATGGGGTGGGGTGGGGGGGGTGAAGTCAAAATTGGGAGGGTTTAAGTGGAGTTTTGCATGTTTTCTGACGATTTTTGACCGTAATGTTTTTAAGTTGGGGGGACCGCTGGAGGGTGACACCCCCACAGGGGGTCTGGCGTAATCACTGATTACGTATATGCAGAGTACGAAGCAAGAACTATGCTTGGAAATAGGTGGGATGCGCCAAGCGATATATCATTTAAGGTATTTACTAAATGATCTCCCCAACAGCCCCCAAAGCAAAAACTGAAATGACGCCACTGACTGAGGACCTACGTCTGAGATTTTGCAGGACAGTAGTCTTTATAGCCTTATCTACTATCACGCTGCCGGGAGCTTAGCTTCTGGTCTATCAAATATTAGACCTAAACGTTTTACAGGACGGTCACTTTAACTATACTGGCTCTTAATTACTCGAAAATTACGTATTGTAGGAAAGTTTTGCAAAGAGAACTTATGCCTCAGAATTTATCAGGAAATAACAGGACAAGTCTACATGGGAGCGAATTTTTTATTCATCCTGTATAACATGCTTGTATACTCCATCATACTTTGCAGTGAAACAAATAACACCAAGTGATAAATGCTAAATAAGTGAGGCGAGGCCTAGTCGGAGGAATATACAAGATTCATTTATGCTTTATAATTTGCTAAATCAAGAGAACATAAAATAAAAAATACACCTAAAAGTATAAAACTTGCTCATTCAAAACGAAAACATGAGAACCAGGACAATAATAAAAAAATAACGAATAAAAAGTAACGAATGTGCTGGGATTCTATCCTCAATCGGAATATCCATCTAGACAAGAATTGGCCGTTGTAGAATTGAACAAATAGCTCCGCGTCTTTTGCTGTGGGCCTCAACATGAAATTATGTCACGGATTGTCAGCTTGTGTTGTTAACAAAGCAGCGAGTCTACTGTGCTTGCTCAAGTCTGCATTAGGCGACAGACGCATTGCGCCTTTTTTCTTATTTCCCACTCGTGTTAAAATGGATAGTTGAAATAATACGCCAATATTAAGAGAAATCTTGTCGTTTAAGCCTTTTTCTGTGATTCAAGACGGTATGAGTTATGTTGCCAATTTTAAATTCGGTACTCCAAAAGCTACTAATAAAGATTCTGTATAATTTGCCGAAAATGAAGAGAAATTATGGGTGAAGGTAATTTGTAAAGTTTTTTATGTTCGTTGATGAGTTCCTTGTTTAACACCAACAAAATAATATTAAATATTCATTAACACAAAAGTATTATATACAATTGTGAAGAATAAAGATATCATGTGTAAGGTATCGGGGATTTGAGTATGATACTGAACCAGATATTAGTATTTCAAGAAAACCAAACGTTTGGGCTTAAAGATATTCCATTCAAACAAAGAAATGGTAATAAAGGGGAGTCGTTTCAGGCTTAAGTAGCACGTACTGTGAATCTTTATATAACCGTTCTGTCCGCCGTCTGTCAAAAACTTTCAAGTCAGACACTACTAAGACAACATAAAGCATGATGCCGTGCTGCGTTCTCCTTATTTACTGTCTCTTGTCAAGGAATTGTTGGGAGTTAGTTGAGCAAAAACAACAATTTATAAATGAATTTGAATTTTATTGAAGTTAATTAGGGATCTAAGGTTCAGGCCGGGATAGGGGAGGGGAAAGGATTCGGGAAGATGCCTATGTTGAAGGTGCCATCCCGGCATTTGTCTGGTGTGACTGGAAAACCCTGAGTAAAACATGACGGCTGGTCACCCTACTATAGAAGGTTAAACTTCGTCAATAAAATTCAATTCAATATATTCATGGAGAAAATACATTTACCTACATATTTCTCTCGCTTTATTGAAACTAGCAGACAAAATGTTCGCTTTTCTGATGTTTTTTCCCTCTCTCGTAACGTAATACAAATCGTTCTATCAACAATCAGTTAATACTAAGGATAGTATAATTTAAGAGAATTAATCACGACGTTTTGCATTCGAAAAAAAAAAAAGGAGAGCGTCGACTAGAACTGATAACTCTTTACTTCATGGTCGCCAGCCTTAACCACTACGCCACAGATTGCGCTGCGCTTTGGCCATTCATCATCGTTTATTAGTCTTCGCTTCGAAATCTAAAACCAATCTTGTGTCTTTCTTCAAGCCTTCTCGGAGATATAATTGTTTCTGCTACATTATTATGCAATGCATGTGTTGTATCTGTCACTTTTGTTTCTGTAATGTTTTATTTGAAAGAACATTGTCTGTAATCTCAGTTGCTAGTAATAACAAAGATATACACTGTTTCATAGAGCGAAGAGAAATATCCCTTCTTTCCTCTCAATTTCCCCGCAAATTTCCGTACGTTGCCAAGTTTCACAGTTTTGGACAATTTTTTTCGATCATTTCTCCATGATTCTATTTTTTCTTTATAGTTTCATTATTTATTAATATTTTTGTGACAAAATTTCAGAAAATATTCATTTTTACATTCTTTACAAGTAAAACAATTAAGCGAAAACCAGAATCGGAGGAGGAGAAAAATGTTATTTGTAAAAGAACTGTCAAATATAGACATGCGGAAAAAATTTGAGCATCAGTGTACATCAAATAACAGTTTGGTTACTAGATCAGAGCAGTCAATGTATTGTGGACCAAGTTATGAAAACAGACAGATCTTTTCTTTTCAAGACAATTTTCTTCTTTGCTCGAGCATCAAATATTCAAATTTCCTCGCAAGGTTAGATAAGGATTCAAATGAGGGATAAAATCAAGTTTTCTTATAGATGAGATACCTTAAGAACTTACATTAAATTCTTTCAATCAGTGCAGAATGTGACGGAATGGAGGGATTCCAAATTGCAGATGCGTATTCTAGTTTTGAACGCATATAACTGAAATATAATATTATTAGTGTGATGTCATTCTTGAAATCTTTTACTTAATCTATTTATTCAGAACAGGTTTCTGAATGTTTCGTTGACTATAGTTTTGATATGTACTTCAAATAATAGTTCAGGATCAAAGATTACTCCAAGGTCATTTATTGAATCAAGCTTCTCTAATGTAAGATTTCGAATAAAGTACACGTAGTTGCAAGGTGTTTTGCTGTTCGTGAAGGAAAGAGATTTGCATTTGTTAATGTTTACATATGATGTAGATTTAATAGGGGACGATATAGATGCACTACAAAGCAACACCGATATCTTAGTAGAAGCGTTCGATGAGATAGGTCTACAGGTAAACATAGATAAAACAAAATACATGATAGCAAGACGAAACAAGGGAATGAAGGAAATAAAAATATAAGGATTAGATATGAGGTCATAGAGAAAGTAAAGAAATTTAAATACTTGAGAGCTTACGTAACAAGTAAAAATGAGGTCACGGAAGAAATAAAAAAGTCGTTTAGTATCGGGCAACGCATGTTTCTATTCAGTCCAGATACTTCTAACCTCGCGATTAATATCAAGAAAGTTAAAATTGAAAATATAGAGAACGGTTATTCTTCCGGTAGTACATTACGGTTGCGAAAGTTGGAGTACGACCCTAGCAGATGAACATAAATTACATGTGCTTGAAAATAAGGGTTTGAGAAAGATATACGGGTCGAAACGGGACGAGATGACTGGAGAATGGAGTAGACTGCATAATGAAGAACTCTACGGACTGTACGATTCAGCAGTTGTTGTAAAGACAATGAAATCGGGACGTCTAAGGTGTGCAGGTCATGTAGCTCGGATGGGGGAGAAACGAAAATTATATTCTATCCTGGATGGAAGGCCGGATGGAAGGAGGCCATTGGGAAAACCGAGATGTCGTTGTGTGTACAATATTAGAGATATGTTCGAGAAGTACGTGTTCGTGATGAAAACTGGCTTGATATTGCCCACGATAGAATCCAATGGCGAACGTCTGTTACTACGGGGATGAACATGCGAGTTCCGTAAGCCATAGAGTTAGTTAGTTAATGTTTACTAAAAGTTTATTATCGTCACTCTAGTTAAACACATTATCTTTGTCGTCCTGAAGTAGTTTGCAGTAATCAAGCAATTCAACTGCTGCATATATTTTTAGATCAAGAGCGTATAAAACTTTGAGATTTGACACCATTGGGAAGGCCAGTAATGAGTAGAAGGAATATTCAAGGACAGAATTCCGAATCTTGAGGTTCTCCGGATAACGCTATAAACTCTTTTGATTTGTGTTCTTAATATGGAACAGCCTGTTTTCTATTTCTTGGGTACGACGAAAAGTTTTTAAAAAAAGTAATGGAAATGTTGAAATAAAAAAGTTTACGAAATAGTATATCATGATCAACAGCGTCGAACGCTCGAGAAAATCCATGTAAACATCAACCTATACTTTGTTGTCGAGTTTCAGTGCTATTAGGTCCGTAATAATTGCTAAATTTGATGTAGATCTATTTGGCATGAAATCATGTTGGTAAGGAACCCTGTGATATATGATGTTTTCGAATACTTTTGCAAAAGGCAGAAGTCAGAAATCGAAGGCGTCAGTTTAGGGAGCAGGGGGGGGCGGGCAATTGCCCCAGAGTATCAGAATATAAACTAATGTAAGAAAAACTTTTAAAAGGCAATTTAAACCAACATAAAAACACACTGAAAAGTAAAGAAAAATTTATTGACTTTTTCAATTTCAATTTTTTTATTAGTTAAGAACCAAATTTATAACTGAAACAACAACTACTTGTAACGTGCTACAAGTAGCTAAATTACATAATTACTAG